>PVJD01018531.1:0-14176 GCA_004026545.1 Mormoops blainvillei | reverse complement strand
AAATAAAATACTACTAACATATGTTATACAGTACCTTTCTTCTAAAGACCTTCTAATAAACAAATATTCATGTGTGGGAGCAGGGAGGGAGGTGATTTGACGAATTAAAGGAAAACTAGTTAGTTTCTTAGATTAAACCATATTCTAACTCATTACTATTAATATCCTTCATAATTTGAAGATAACACCACTGAGGACACTGACTTTTTTTTTTTTGAAACACTTTTTTTATTGCTGTTCAGTTACACTTGTCCCAATTTTTCCCCCATTACTCTCCCCTGCCCTACCCATCAGCCACCTTCCACTCCCTCCACCCCTCCCACTCCTGTTGTCTTTGACATTGACTTCTATAGCAGGCTAAGGAATAGGAGTTTTCCTGTCATCTTGCAATTTTAGTAAAAGCTCAAAGCTGAGAAAAAGGGGAGAAAAGTTCTCCTACACTCTTATGAGAGGCTCTAGTCATATCCATCCAGGAATCATTTAAAAAGAAAACAGAAAAAATCAGCTCTAAAACCAAAGTGGAACTAAAGAAAGTCATTAAGGTAGAAAGCTGTTAGCTGGGTAAAAAATGCGGTGGCATTTCCCCCAGCTAAATCTCATGTCAAGTATGGGGATTTCCTAAGAGAAAGCATCTAAAGAGGTGAAGATTGATTGCAAGATGAGATGGGCTAGATGCTTGCCTAGGTGAGGAAATCCAGTCAGTTACCAAAATAGGGTGTTGAAGAGTTCATGGAAGAACTTGACGTGGCCCCAGGATCATGGGAGACTACAGGACAAAGACAGAGACTGGTGCCTACTTCTTATCTGCAGAAGTCCAAGGGCAGGAGGCTGACTATGCTGTAGGAGTTAGAGAAAGGAGATGTTATGTTATGCTTCTTGTGGCCTAAGCGGACACCATAAAAGATGATCTGCCTAGAGTTGTCCTGAAAGGAGCCCAATCAAGAAGGCCAAGTACAAATGCAAAAGGGTCCCAGCAGAATGCAGTGGTGTAGGGTGTTCTGCTAGAGTCATAGGAGGTCAAAGACTGGAGCACTGGGGAAGTCCTCAGGGAACTCCTGAGGTACCCACCAACGTGTCCCTCAACGAAGGGCTAGCATGTCAACATCTATCACTCCAAAGGCCCTTGACTGGCCAGTTAAGACTCTGCTATTTCACTCCTATCTTCTATCCCTCTTATTCTGACCCTAGAGAAGACAGGCAAGCAGAAAACGGAGTGGGAAAAGGAGAACAAATCACCCCCCCTTCTCCACTGCTGATCCTGGGCCATGCCTGAGCAAGAGAAAGGGGAAGCTGTCAATGGCGTAGGTTTTCATTCTGAATGGACAGCATCAATTATCACCTAAACATGAAGCAATGTGAATCCCCCAAGGCAAAAAAAAAGCTATGGAATATCAAGAGGTAAAATATGAGGATCCAATAGAGCTTGTTCAAAGAAACGGGTGGGAAATTTTCAAGTGGTCTCAGGATTGTACCTGACTGCATTTAATTCATTTCATAAAATGCTTACACTTTTAACTACTTAATCTTTAGCATCACATAAACCTCACCTTTGCAAAAAGGCCTTCTGCCTCTATACTGTATCCTTTAAGGTCCTCGTGTAATTTCTGCAAACACTGTATGACTCTTCTTTGATGTTCATCATCCTTTAACTCATGAGCTTTGATGAGAAAGTCATAGTGGTCCAGAGGTCCATGGCAAACAGCCAGAGCTTTCGAATAAGCTTCTGTAGCCACAGCTGAAGGCATACTCTCGGGCGTCTGGACTGTATAGGCTATAAACAAAAATATATATACGATTTTAGACTTTCTCAAATGAAGATATTTCATAGTGCTTTACATATGTTTCTTAATGGTCCCATTAAAAAATTAAACCAGTTACAAGAAATATATTGAGCAGTTACTATAAATATCATTTTGATAAAAATAATACAAAACAACTTTGCACAATAAATATATTCATAATTATCTTGTTTTAATAAAAGGGAAGAAACCCAAACCCATATGTTATCACTATAATCCCTCTTCTAGAAAGTCTAACCTGCTGTACAGTCTCTGCTTTGCCTCCACACCATTAAACGAGCCATCTGGGTTCATCAGATCTTCCCCACAGCAGGGCTTTGAGTTGGGCCTAATTCTGGTTCTTGGGGACCAAGGCAGAGATGTAGAGACTAGTCACAAAGGGTTCTCTACTGCACTTTTATTCTCTATCCAAAACCACACAACACTGAGACACTGCCACATGACTCCAGCCCCCTGCTTATGACATTCCTTCCCTTTGCCATAACCTTTAGGTTGAACACAAACAGCTGGGATACAACAGTGTTCATTTCTAAGCAGGGTGGTGTTCTGATCCCTTTTTTAGACTTGCTGGGAGAGAAATGATTGGCCACAATAAGGTCTGATCATAACTGCATTCCTTATCTGGGATAGTAGATTCAATGAGTGGGTAACTCACTATATATTTTTAATTTTTTCATATCCTTATTTATTCTTGTTCAATTACAGTTGTCCCAATTTTTCCCTCGTTATGCTCCCCTGCCCCATCCACCCTCCACTAGAAGCAACAAAAAACAGTAGTGAAGTAGCACATTTTTTTAGAAAAGGATTTTGCATGTTTCCTTTCTTTCAATATGAAAATTACTTTAGAAAAAATTAATAGTCACAAAAAAAGATTTTGATCTTTTCTCCCGAGAGGAAAAAACTTCTAAATAAACTATGAATATTGGGGCTAGAGCAGGGCTATCTTCTAATAGGTGTTCTCCCTTCCTGAATAGAAGTTTTAGTTCAGTACAAGGCTGCCCCATTAAATATTCCATTTCCTGGCCTCTCTTATAGCCAGGATGGCCACAGGACCAGCTCTAACCAATGGGATGTGAGCTAAAATGTGTGCTACGCGCCCTCCAAGGGCAAGAGGAAATCCCCCGTCTCTTTTCCTCCCCTCCCTCTGACTGGACTGAAAGTACATGAGTGCAGGTGGAAGGGTCAACCCGGCAAGGAGAGGCATGTAAAATGCTGACAAAGCAGAGCAAAGTTCTCCAACAATGCAGAGCTACCAAACCAGCTCTGGACCGCCCGCTTGGATTTTTATGTAAAAGAGTAATAAACTTCTATCTAACATTTCAAGCAGTGTATTTTGCGGTGTCTAAGTTACAGAGGCCTAAACTGCACCCTAACTGATGCAGGGCTTACAGCCTGCAAAACAGAATCAAAGAGTCTCCTGGAACCTTAGGCGTCACAGGATCAGGAACGAGGCTTGGGTTCAGTGTTGAAGCTGGAGGAATCGGTTGAGAATTTTGTAAAGGTTTGAAGCAATTTGAGATATTTACCAGCATAGTATAAAAAGAAATATATTTGGCCTTTGACAGTCCCTGACACAGCGCTACTAAAACCCCTGGAATTTCTGATTAATGACAGTCTCCTTTGTTATTCATAATGAGCACCATCCTATCACACCTGAGTTATGCTAGTGAGGTAACTTTGAGCAGGACAGGGCTGGTCCCCAGAAAGACAAGGTATATAGAGGGTCAGAATTTTCATCTCCACCTACTCACCTCCTGGGAGGGGAGTGGAGGCTAGAGATTAAACTCTGTGAACACTCCTGAGCATGAGATTTGAAAAGCTTACAAGCTGATGAACACAGAAGTGCTGGGAAGGTGGTACACCATGGCAGGGCAAGAAAACTCTCATTCCTTGCCCTGTGCATCTCTTCCACTTGGCTATTTCTGAATTGGATCCTTTATAATAAACTGGTAAACATAAGTAAAGTGCTTTTCTTCTGAGTTCTGTGAGACATGTTCTGCAAGTTATCAAACATGAGGGTGGGGAGTTGTGGGGACCCCTGACTTTGTAGTCAGCCATGCAGAAGTATGGGTAGCCTGGGCAGTCCACTGAAGCTGGCATCTGAAATGGCGCCAGTCTAGTGGAACTGAGCTGCTTCCACTTGTGGGATCTGATGCTACAACTCGGGTAGTGTCAGAACTGAACTGAATTGTTGAATATCCATTAGTACTGAAGAATTTGAGAATCTCACAACAGAGAAAATGCTCTTTTCCATCCCCTCCTTTAAGTTTCTGGAGTCAACCAGGTAAGAAACCCAAGAGTGATACTAATTTCCTCCCCACTCTATCCCACAACCTCTTTTCCCAGCCCTCATCCAGGTTCTCAACCAGTCATCACTGCTACTGTTTTACATCCTCAGTCCTCTCAAATGCATCTTTCTTCCCTTCCTCATACTGCAGCACCCCCACTGAGGCTCTCCTTCTTTCTAACTTAGCCTCCCTGCCTCTGATCACCACCTGTCCGAAATTTACCACAACCACAATCTCTAAAGTATCTTCCATCGACTACAGGAATGATCTTGCTAAAATCCAAAAATGATTTTACCCATAATTTGCTTGAAATTCTGTTCATTGTTCAAAGGAATGGTTTTCAAACATAATATTAACAGCAGTGCCTATTTTCCATACAAAATCTTCCATGGAATCCTTAATTTTTTTAAGAGAAAAGTGGGAAGGAGGGTACAAAGTCCCATTCTCTTCACATCTCTCTCATTCCCACACCCATACCACCCCTATTTCCAAAGCAGCCCCTGAACCCACTTCCCCACCTTAAAGAATCACATTAAGTATGAATAGTATGAAGAAACAGTGTGCAGGCCTGAGACTACTGCCCTCGGGAAAGCCTGCTTGCAAAGGTGAGCCCTTGGCTGGGAACTTGGGTTCTAAGAGGCTTACCACCATTCCCAGAAATGGTAAGAATTACTCACTGTGTATAAATGTCTGTATCATGTATGAGCAATGTGGTTCACGTTGAACACCTAGTTTCCTTTTACAAGCCTAGAGTTTTGGCACATACTGGATAGAGATGCCTATGTTACTTCCCGCCACCCCAACCCTAGGCACTGAGTTGCTAATGAACTTTCCTAATACAAAACATTTCACACCAGTTATCACAATTTGTTGGTGAAGGAATTAAGCATGTTCTTTCTATGTGACTCCACTGGGAGAAGACTCTTGGATGGATGCTTGCACCTAATTTTCTCCAGCTGTTGCTCCACATGCCTCTTCCCTTTACTGATTGTGCTTTGTGTATCCTTTAACTATAATCAGTCATAGCTATGAGTCCTACTATATGCTGAGTCATGTGAGTCCTCCAAATCACCAAACCTGCAGGTAGTCATGGGGATCCCCAGCAAAGATAGTATCCTCATTCTGGGGTTCAAGGAATCTATAACAGAGCCCCAGCCGACATTTCCAGATCACTCTCTCTCTACACTCCAAAGTGCATTCATTGACACAAGAAATGACTGAGTAGTCACCATATGTGATAGGTAATGTAATGGAAAATAGGGAAAATCAAAGTTGTTGTTTTTTTTAAGTGGGGGTAGAGAGACAAAAAAATCTATCAGTAATATATTAACTGGCAGTAGCAAGTAAAATTAATTTGGGTACAGAGAAACTAGTTATGAAACTGGTTATTCTAAGTGGTAAATATTAAAGGGCCAAATTAGAATGGGCAATAGCTGTAATTAGAATTATTTTGTTATTATAAGGTCCTTGCACCACCTGTGAAGTGTTGTAGTGTTATTTGAAAGTGGACTTGGGTCCATCGTAGATGTATATCACAAACTCTAGGGCAACCACTAAAAATAAATTTTAAAACATTATGTTTAATTGATATGCTAAGGAGAGAAAATGGAATCATATAAAATGTGCAATTAAAGCCACAAAACAAGCAGCTCTCTCTTCCCCCTCTCTCTAAAGCACACCCACACCTTTCCCCCCACTCCTACCCCAGGCACATTCTCTCTGCTCTTCTTTTTCCTAAGCTCCAAGTGACCTTCTTTTGCCTCTGTAATTTGTTTCCTGAGTCCACGCAGCCCAGCTGGCTAACTTCTTCTAGCTCTGTGGCTTTCTAAATAAACTTTGTTTATATGTGGGGGAAAAAACACAAAATAGAAAAAGAGTAGGTGACAAAATAGGAACAAAGAACAAAAGCAAAAAATAGAAAACAGTAACAAATATGGTAGATATTAATCTAAGTATAACAATAATTACTTTGAATGTCAATGCTATAAATACACCAGTTAAAAGACAGATTGTCAGAATGGACCAAAACACAGGACCCAACTATCTGTTGTCTATAAGAAACCCACTTTAAATATAAGGCATATATAGATTAAAAGTAAATGGATAGAGAAAAATATACTATGCCAACACTAATCAAAAGAATGGAGGAGCTGCTATATTAATTTCCGACAGAACAGAATTTAAAGCAAGTAGAGTTATCAGAGATAAAGAAGGGCATTATATAATGCTAAAGGAGTCAATTCTCTAAAAAGACATAGCAGTTCTTAATACATATGCACCTAACCACAAACCATCAAACTAAACTATATGAAGCAAAACATTGAAAGAACTATAAGGAAAAACAGATGAATCCATTATCATTATTGGAGACTTCAACAGCCCTCTAGCAGAAATGGACAGATCCAACACAGAAAATCAAAACGGACATAGGTGAACTCAACAACACAATCAATAAACTGGCTATAGTTGACATCTATAGAATACTTCATCCAACAACAGTAGAATACACATTCTTCTCAAGTACACATTCACCAAGGTAGACCACATTCTATGCCATAAAACACATCTTAACAAAGTTAAAAGCCTAGAAATCACACAATGTAAGCTCTCAAATCACAATGAAATTAAACTAGAAATCAATAACAAAAAGACAACTGGAAAATTCTAAAATATGAGGAAATTATTTAACATACTTCTAAATAACATATGGGTCAAAAAAAATCTCAAGAAAAGTGTAAAAATATTTTGAACTAAATAAAAATAAACAATTATCAAAATTTGTGAAATGCAGAAAAAGCAGTGTTAGAGGGAAATTTATAGCAATTAATGCATATATTACAAAAGAAGAAAAGTCAATCATCTAACTTCCCACACTAGGCTACTAGAAAAAGAAAAGCAAACTAAATCAAAAGTATGTAGAAGAACAGAAATAAAAATTAGAGCACAAATCAATGAAATTGATAATAAAAAATCAATACAGAAAGCAAATAAAACCAAAAACTGATTCTTTGAAAAGACCAGCCTCTAGCCAGGCTAACTAGGAAAAAAGAGAGAGAACAGAAATTACTAATATCAGAAATGAAAGACAGACATCACTATAAATCCCATGGACATAAAAAGGACAATAAAGGAACACTGACAACTCAATCCACAAATCTGATAACCTAGATGAATGGAAAAATTCCTTGAAAGACACAATCTGCCAAAACTCACACAAGAAGAAACAGATAATCTGAATAGGCCTATATCTATTAAAGTAATTGAATCAATAACTAATAATCTTCTAAAACAGAAAGCAGCAGTCCCAGATGGGTTCACTGGTAAATTCTACCAAACATTAAAGGAAGAAATTATACCAATTCTCTACAATCTCTTTCAGAGGACAGTAGCAGAAGAAATACTTCCTAACTCATTCTATGAGGCCAGCGTTACACTAATACCAAAATCAGACAAAAATATTACAAGAAAAGGAAACTACAAACCAATATTTCTCAAGAGCGTAGATGCAAAAATGTCCAACAAAATACTAGCAAATCAAATCCAACAATATATGGAAAGAATTATACACTATAAACAAGTGGGATTTATCCAAGGAATGAAAAATCATTCAAAAATCAATTAATATAATCCAGCACATCAACAGGCTAAAGAAGAGAAATCATATAAATATATCAACAGATGCAGACAAAGCAGCTGATGAAATCCAACATCTACTCATGATTTTTTTAAAAATCTCAGTAAACTAGGAATAAACTAGGAACTTCCACATCTTAATAAAAAAATATCTACAGAAAACATACAGCTAACATCGTACTTACTAGTGAGAATCTAGAAGCTAAGATCAGGAACAAGACAAGGATGTCTCCTCTCATAACTCCTTGTCAATATTATCCTAAAAGTCTTAGTTAACGCAGTAAGACTAAAAAAAGGAAATAAGTATACTGAATGGGAAGGAAGACATAAAACTATATTTGTTCACAGATGACATAATCATCTATGTAGAAAATCCAAAAGAATCAACAAAATAACTCCTGGAACTAATAAGCAATTATAGTAAGGTCGCAGAATACAAGATTAATATACAAAAATGGAATTTTTGGAAATTTTGGAAATGGAAATTAAAAATGCAACAGCATTTACAATAGCAGCTCCACAAAATGAAATACTTTGGTATAAATCTAATAAAATATGTACAAAATCTATTAGGAGGAAAACTATAAAACTCTGATGAGTGAAATCAAACAAGAACTTAAAAATGCAGAAATATTCCATGTTCACAAATGGGAAGACTCAATATTGTCAAGATGTCAGCTCTTTCCAATTTGAGCTATACATTAAATGCAATTCCACTCAAAATCTTAAGTTATTTTTATGGAGACTGACAAAATAATTCAAAAATTTAAATGAAAAGGCAAAAGACCCAGAACAGCCAACACAATATTGAAAGAGAAGAACAAAATTGAAGGACTAATATCAACCAACTTCAAGACCTGCTACAGAGCTACAATAATCCAAAGAATAGACAAATAGATCAATGGAACTAGACATTGAGCCCAGAAACAGACCCACATAAATATAGCCAACTGATCTTTGACAATGAGCAAAGGTAATACAATGGAGCAAAGATAATCTTTTCAACAAATGATACTGGAACAACTGGACATCCACCTGCAAAAAAAAAAAAGAATCTAAACACAGACTTTTCGCACTTCACAAAAATTAACTCAAAATGAATTACGGGCCTGAATGTAAGTCATTACACTATATAACTCCTAGAAGATACCCTTTGAATAACATAGGATACATAAGAGAAACCAAATGACCTTGGGATACAGTTATGACTTTTTAGATATAACACCAAAGGCACAATCCCTGAAAAAATTATTGATAACCTTTATTTCATTAAAATTAAAACCTTGTGCTGTAAAAAACAATGCCATGGTCTCATTAGAGGATAAGTCACAGACTGGAAGAAAATATTTGCAAGAGATTCATCTGATAAAAGGACCGCTAGTCAAAATACACACACACGCACACACACACACTCTTAAAACTCACAAAAGAAAAAAACAAACAATATGATTTTAAAAATGGGCCAAAGACTTTAACAATTTGTGATAAAGATGGAGCTATACAGACACATTCCTAAAAAGCATAGCTACCAATTTTTTTTTAAATGGGCCAAAGCCCTAAATGGACACCTCACCAAAGAAGATATACAGATGGCAAGGAGGTATATGAAAAAATCTCCAGGTCATATGTCATTAGGGAAATGCAAATTAAAACAGTGAGATGCCACTGCACACCTATTTGAATGGCCAAAATCCAGAGCAGTGACAAATGCTGGCTAGAATGTGGAGCAACAGGAACTCTCACCCATTCCTGGTGGGAATACAAAATGGTACAGCCACTTCGGAAAACAATCTGGTGGTTTCTAACAAAATTAAATATAATCTTACTATATGATCCAGCAATTATGCTACTTGGTATATACCCAAAGAATTTTAATATGTCTACACAACAACCTGTACACGGATGCTTACAGCAGCTTTATTCATAATCACCAAATTTGGAAGCAACCAAAATGTCCTTCATTAAGTGAATGGATAAACTGGCGTATCCAGACAGAGGAATATTATTCAACAATAAAAAGAAATGAGATATCAAGCCATGAAAATACATGCAGAAAACTTAAATGCACACAACTAAGTAAAAGAAAGAATATGAAAAAGCTATATACCATAAGGTCGTATTTTCTAACTGTCTCACATTCTGGAAAACTATGGAGAAAGTAAAAAGACCAGTAGTAGAAAAAGGGGGGTTAGGGATGAGGGATAAGTAGGCAGAGCACAGAGGATTTTTAGGGTATTGAAAATACGCTGTTTGATACTATAATAATGGATACATGTCATAATACATTTGTCTGAACCCATGGAATGCACAACACCAAAAGTGCATCCGTTGTAAACTACAGACTCTGGTTAGTTATGATGTGTCAATGTATGTTCATCGATTTCAACAAATGTACCACCCTGGTGGGAGATGTTGATTATGAGGGAATCTTCACATGGGTGGGAAGGGTGGCGGTGGTAAATGGGAACCTCTGTACCTCCCTCTCACTTTTGCTGTGAACCTAAAACTGTTCTAGAAAAATAAGTCTTTAAAGAGAGAGAATCAGTCAGGCAAGACACTCAGGGCTGAGAGACTGGACAGCGTAGGCCTGGATAGCAGCTGTATAAATTGAAATACAAAAGACTTCTCAAAAGCTGCACTAAATTAAATCTGTTACTACATCAGTGTACACAAATTATGTGATGCTGCTGCCATATTATTTTGATTTGTATTAATTCGGCTTATTGTACTCCGCATGGACATTGGGAAAATGACATTCTGAAGGTACACACACTAATCTACACACATAAATGGAAGATTTTAAAGGCCCCAAAGTCTGCACTGTTCTAATACCTCAAATTTTGTCCTTTATTTCACTACTTTCTCTTAAACTCAATTTTAGGAAGAGCCTACCATACTCCATAGCCAACTAGCTGTAAGTTTTAGTCGATATCATTATGTCCTAGAATCTTAATGCTCCATTATAATAACTTCCTAGATAGTATTTTTTAAAGTACTTATAATTCCCCCCAGAGGAAAAAAATGAGTTTCCCCAAGGTTTATAGTATATTTGTGATTATTTCAATTTCCCAATTTTTTGAAGTGAACACAACTACAAGATTTCATTGTCTTCATAATAAAACAAAAGACGAAGCTTAGAACTGGCTCACTTGGCCCTTTCTTTTCTTATCCCCTCGCAGTTCAAAATGCTTGCATGTCTTAGCAGCCAGCACTCTTTAGATCTGCAGTTGGGCTCAATGCATTCAAGCCTCAGCACAATCTCCTTCGCAGCTTTAGCCTTTTTCCAGAAAATTGGCTTAGTCTGTCCACTACTGCCTCTCTGCTTCCTGTCATAAGGCCGCTCACCCTGGGCATACAGAGATTCCTTGCCCTTCTTGCCCTGTGTCACTTTTTGGGTTTAGTGCTTCTCACTTCTTACAGCAAGTCTGGTGGATTTTAGGAAAATGTACCATGTCTGTTTGCAAGGTCACTATTAGCAGGAAAAGAAGCAATAGCCCCCAATTTTTAAGTTTTCATCTTAGGACAGAAGTTTGGAACAAAAAAATTCTGAAGTTTTGCAGCCTGTGTTAATATGCTCTACTTAACAGATCTTACTACATTAATAAATAACATAATAAACCACAACTGTGCTTTTCTTAATGGCACATGGTAGCCTTAATGCAGAAAGAGGCAACTCAATAGCACAAGTATAAAAGGAATTTTTTAAAGCCAAATTGTTACTACTAGTCCTAAGAAGAACTGTTACAGACAAAAGGGTTTTTTAAACAAGGTCTTGACTTAGGGTCCACAGCAGGTTGTAGGGCAGGGGGCAGGTTTTGGCAGCCTTCTGAAATTAAAAGAAAATACTATGTATGTGTACTTGAGTATTTTTTCCGGGCAAGATCTCTAAATATACTATAGTCTCCTTCAGATTTGTAATCAAATTTTTGGACCAACACTGGTTAAGAACCACTGTTTTAAAAAAGAACTGTCATCACTTCTCGGCCTTTTGGTTATGATCAACTGTAGTATCTGTTCTTATCAGTTTAAGATCTGATATGTCCTCTATCCGAGGACATTATATTAAATGGATTTTTGGAGCTGGGAGATGGAATAGGAGCTTGCCCCATCCACTCTGCGCATCAACCCGGTATTGCAGTACTTCGAGGAACGGTGCACCAAAAATATAAATAAATACATACATACAAAAAAAATTATTGTCAAGACTTAAGAGTTTTAGAAAGAAAGTCGATTAATAGCAGCTCACATTTATTGAGGACCTACTGTCTGCCAAGGATAGGTTAGGTAAATTAGCATAATTATTTTTATTAATCCTCACAATAATCCTAGTATACAAGTAACTGAAAAAACCCATAGATAATTATTTTCATTCGTTCACTCACTAATGTTTGTTGAGAATCATCTATATCTCAGGTGCTATTCTTCACCAGTGAAAAAGCACTGAAAACAAATTCCTTGTGGAGTCTTCACTCTAATCAAGGGGAACATAGACAAGAAAATTAACTGAAGAAGCAAGGAAGGATCCATTAGTGATCGGTAGTACACTGATGAAAATAAATGATATTCTAGGGCCTCTGACCAACTGCATGGACATCTCCAGGGAGCTTAACAGAAATACAGACTCACAGGCCCTACCCCATGGGCCTGAATCAAAATTTGTATTTTTAACAAAATACCTAAGTGTTTCATATACACATTAAAGTATGAGAACCACTATCTAGGGAATGACTGGAGACTCCTATAAATTATGAGGAAAAGGCTTCCTGTGAAAGTGACATTTAAGATGATACCTGAACGCCAAAAGGAGTCAGCTCTGAAGAACTGAGAAAAGAACATGCCAGGCAGAGGCAAGAGCTCTGGCAAAAACCTTACGGTAAAAATGGAAAAGAGCCCCATATTTCTGAGGAAGTAAAACAAGGCATACGTGGCTGATTTAAATGAATAAGGTGTAGTCTGCCACGAGATGAAGCTGGAAAGGAGAGCCAAGACGTGATCATGCAGAGTCTTATAAGACATGGTAAAAACTGTGGATTTTTAAAGTAGAATTATGAGTAAGTGAAAGGTTTCTATCAGGAATGTGACATGATTTATTTTTTTTAAAGATTACCCTGTAAAAAAATAAGATGGTAGGAATGCAAAGTAAAAGCAGAAATGGGTAAATTGTATGGTACATGAATTATATCTTAATAGAGCCATTATTATATAAATTTTTAAAGTAGAAGAGACCAGTTAGGAAACGATAATAAATCATGTTAAGAGATGTCAGTAATTTGAACTAGAGAGTTGGCATTGCAGGTTAAGTAAACTGACAGATCATGTAGCTAATAACATCAGCAGCAAGAATTGCTAACCTTTATTAAATACTAAGTGCCAGCTACTTTTCTACGTACTTTACATACATTAACTCATATAATCTTCACAACCACCCTATAAGGTAGGTACTAACATTATCCCTACTTTAAAACTTAAGAAACTAAGGCACAGAGGGGCTAAGTAACCCGGTCATGTTCCCATAGCCAGGTAGTAGCAAAGCTAGCATTTGCACCCACAGGTATGGCATGGAGGTTGGATGTTACAGTAGAAGGAATACGGGCTCTGGAGTCATACATACCCTTTGGATCCATCTCCTGATTCCACCATTTGACCCTCAATCACAGTAATGTCCTCCATGGCAGACTGGGCACATGATTACCAACCTAGCAATGATGCCTAAGGAAAAGTCAGCTTCTGCCAAAGTTTCCCCAGATGCTCTTCAGAAGACCAGGACAGAAACTCATTCCTTCCTGATTTTGTACTGTCATGTGTCAAACAGGGATACCTGGACTACTGTAAGCATTTAAAGAACATGAAGGAAAATGTTGCCACATGGAGGACAATCACAGTTTTGAAATATGTCGCAACGGTTAATTTTATGTGTCAACTTGACTGGGCCATGGGGTGCCCAGACGTTTGGTCGAACATTATTCTGCATGTGTCTATGAGGGTGTTCCTGGATGAGATTAACATTTGAATTGGTAGACTGAGTAAGGCAGATTACTCTCTCTACTGTAGGTGTGCCTCAACCAATCAGGTGAAGGCCTGAATAGAACAAAAGGATGATCCTCCTCTAAGAAGGAATTCCTCCTGTCTGACTGCCTTTTAAGCTAGGACATCAATTTTCTCTTGCCTTTGGACTCAAACTGAAACATCTGTTCTTCCTGGTCTTTGTTGCTAGGCTTTGGACTAGAACTACACTATTGGTTCCTGTTTCATCACCGACTCTCCTGGGTCTCTGACTACAGATCTTGGTGTAGAGGAAATCAAGGCTGATACCAAAGAGGAAATGCTATTTGCCCTGACTAATGCTGTAGATGTTGAGACACCATTTGCCCTGACTAATGCTGTAGATATTGAGACACCATTTGCCCTGACAAATGCTGTAAATGCTTATCTCCCACCTCTGTAAGCCCCTTCGGC
>PVJD01018530.1:0-14186 GCA_004026545.1 Mormoops blainvillei | reverse complement strand
CCCTTCTTGCCTGGAAGGTTTCTTTTGAGAAATCAGCCCATAGTCCCATGAGAACTCCTTTGCAGGTAGCTGTCTCCTTCTCTCTTGCTGTTATTAAGATTCTCTCCTTATCTTTAATCTCGGGTAATGTAATGATGATGTGTCTTGGTGTGTGCTCCCTTGGGTCCACCTTCTTTGGAACTCGCTGAGCTTCCTGGACTTCCTGGAAGTCTATTTCCTTTGCCAGATTGGGGAAGTTCTCCTTCATTATTTTTTCAAATAAATATTCCATTTCTTGCTCTTTCTGGCACCCCTATGATTTGGATGTTGGAGTGTTTAAAGTTGTCCCAGAGATTCCTAAGCCTCTCCTCATTTTTTTGAATTCTTGTTTCTTTGTTCTGTTCTGGTTGAATGGTTATTTTGTCCTTTTGCTCCAAGTCGTTGATTTGAGTCCCAGTTTCCTTCCCTTCACTGTTGGATCCCTGTATATTTTTCTTTACTTCACTTTTTCTTCTATTTTGCGAACATACTCAATGGTTTCTGGGAGCATCCTGATTAGCAGTGTTTTGAACTCTGCATCTGATAGGTTGGCTTCGTTGCTTAGTTATATTTTTTCCGGAGTTTTGATCTGTTCTTTCATCTGGGCCATATTTCTTTGTCTCCACACTGCTCACGATACATTGTAAGGGGCAGAGCCTTAGGTATTCTGCAGGGTGGGGCAACCCAGGTCACTGGGCTGTGGCACTGTATGTGTGGGAGGGGTCAGAGAAGGAACTATGTCGCTTGCCCAGCTCTTGTTCCACTTTCAGTCACGTTCCCTGCTACCCACAAGCAAACTGGGCCCTTCTGGTGCTGATTCTGGGTTGGATGGGTTTGTGTATGTTCTAGGACCCTGTGGGTCTCTCCAGTAAACTCTCCTGTGAGGCTGGGAGTTTCTCCTGCTGCTGCAACCCCCCACAGGTTTTTACAGCCAGAGGTTTTGAGCCTTTCTTTTCCCACGCTGGAACCCTGGGTTGTGTGGTCTGTCTCACTCCCCTGTTGTTCCTCCTGGTTTACCCTCATGCAGATGTGGGACCGCCAGCCACCCACTCACCCACCCGTTCCTCCAGCCACCACCTTGCCTCGTGCTCTTGCCTCGGCTGCCTGTCTGGATGAATGTTTCTTCTTTAACTCCTTGGTTGTCAGACTTCCATACAGTTCGATTTTCTGGAATTCTGGTTGTTTTTTGTTTTTTAATTTATTGTTGTCCTTCTTTTGACTGTGCAAGGAGACAAAGGGTATCTACCTACATCTCCATCTTGGCCCTAACTATTTCTGAACATAGCTCATTCACAAGTCTGTCACAAAGGTCCCCCCGGGAAGCGTTGTCCAGGTATGATGAAGAGGTTCCCTCCCTGGCTGCACTGTGGAATGAGGGATGAAGGAATCCCTGGACCTGGCTCTATTCACGACTCTTCTTACCTATTTACGTTTAGAATGGCTGGGTGTCTTTCTCTCACATAGCCATTTCTGGCATCCCAGCAACACAAGGAGCTGCTAATACGCACCTTATAAAGGCTGGTGCTACATCGTATCGCTTGGGTAAGCTCCTGCAGGGCTCAAGAGCCTGCAGGGACCCTGAGCAATTCACCAGGCAATCCCCGCCAAGGCCCTGAAAGTGGAATTTCATGCTAACTTTCCTCCTACCCCTCCAGCAGTCCTCTGCACCTGACTCTGGGTAAAAACTCTTTCATCTTCTGGGCTGGGCATCTTGGGTTCACCCCCAAACGCCCTCCTCTGTGCCTGGTGGCTGATCTCTGTCACAGGGTGCCTTTGCACTTTGACATCCAGTTGGGTTCAGCTGTGGCAGGGCCCCCAGCAGGAGGTTGAAGGGAGGGAGAAGGTACAGTAGGAATTTCCTTGGCCCTTACTGTTAAGGTCACCTTGACCAGGCTGTGTCCCTAGACTAAGGTCTCCGCTCTTCTCAGGCTGCCTTCTCTGAGAAACTGTCTGGTTCGGCTAACGGCTCCCTTCCCTTTGGAGCGAGGGCCAGCCCCTTGCCTGCTCCTGTCCGGGTTAGCTCACTGGCTCTTACCTTCCTCTGCACCTGCGCTCTGTAAATAGCCCCTTTCTAAATAAACCTTCCTCCCATTATCTGAACTTGAGTGTGTTATTTGTTTCCATTAGGCCCCTGATAACAACCTTCCTCAAAGCCTAAGTGAGACAGCGAGGTCACCTCTATTCCTGGTTTTCCAGTTCTAGTGCCTGTGGCGTCTGGCTCAACTCTGTTTCCTGTTCTTAATTCTGCAACCTATTTTCCTTCCTTCCTTCCTTCCTTCCTTCCTTCCTTCCTTCCTTCCTTCCTTCCTTCCTTCCTTTCCTTCTTTCTTTCTCTTTCTTTCACTCTTTCTTTTCCTTACTTGACTTTAACTCAGTGAGGCTGTGTTATGTGGATCTAGAAGAGCTTTTGTTAGATACAGCCTTACCACGTAATTAAACTCTTTGAGGCCATAGGCCCAGGTGCCTGCATGTAGTGTCTGCATTCTGGTTTGGCTGTATTTACATTCCTGGTTGTTCTGTCGACCTCACTGCCGAGGTTTACCTCCCCCTCCAAACACTGTTTGGGTTCAAGATGTTTGCTGATTGTTCAAAAACAATTTCTCAGTTCTAACCCCTTTCACACTGATCATCTTTCTGTCTTCCTCCCTGCGCCCTCCCTGCCTCTCTACGGGATAGTTATGCATGTAAACGCTAGAGTCACGCTGCCTTGGTTAAAGTACTGACTTCCCTACCTGCTCATTATGTGGTTTTACCTCTCTAACCTCAGTTTCTCACCTGTAAAATGGGGATAAAACTTGGGTTGTCATGAAAATCAAACAAAATCTTAAAATGGTGTCTGCACAGTCGGAGGCTCCTCGACATCCGTTGACCGTGATATTTCTATGCTCAAGTCACTCTGTAACTTCCACTTTCTTAACTTAAGTTCTCAGTTCTCTCTTTCTTGCCTTCCCCAGCACAACCATCCCCAACACCATTCGTGACCTGAAATGACCGTTTGATTCCTGGTCTTTAAAGATCCTTGATTTCCATGAGTTGAGTACAGTCAGAGAACAAACTTCCCTAATTCTTATAGTTTAGATTACATATTGCCCACAGTTACTGGTAAAGAATAGCAAGAGGGGGCTTTAAACTGTATTATTTATAGAATCATCTTTGAAGAATGGGACATCAGAATGCCTTAGAGGGGGGCATAAAGAGACAAGGGAATCTTTTTTCACAGAGAAGGTGGGCACAGCAGAGGGAGAATTTGATACCAGTTCTAACAGGCTGGGAGAAAAGGAAACTACACATGCGTTACAGGCAAGACCACATAAGTATTTGTGGTTTTGCAGTGGATTTGATCAAGATCATAGAGGAAGTAGCTGAGACCAATGTTTAGCTCAGAGACTTAGGGAGATCTGTGGCTATAAATTCTTCATTACATGTCTGACCCATTGACAACTTTTAAGTGTTGATTATATGATTTTTCACCTCTAAGTTCCTGAGAATTGTAGGAAAGAGATTAGGAAGGAGGAGTGTGTGTGAAATTCACCAATAAAGTGAGAAAGTGAGGACACAATTACAACGCACCCACAGCTGAACACACTTTCTTGGTGCTCTATTTACTTCCTATTTTTATTTTCTTGAGTCCCCCAAAACAGTGATTTATGCACATTTGTCTTTTCATCTAATTTTGTTTTAACAATACCAGGGAAAACACTACCAGATGCTTTCTTTAAAAAAAGAAATCTCCATGTTGACATCAATATCAAAATTAGGACTTAGTCTCTGGAAAGCCACCCTTTCAGTTCAGTTAATCATTAAGTGGGTCAATCCATCTCTTGAGTTCTGGGACCTCAAAGTTGGGGTCTGAACCCTGACCTGGCCTCAGGGAAATCCACCAGCTAAACTCTTTCTTGCAGTTCCCCAGAGAAGCATGCTCTAAGCTAGGTTTCCTATTTAAACAATTAAACTAATTACTCAAGTAAGAGATGAATCTCTTCTCCTTTTAAAAAACTTAATACATCACAGATGAGGCTAAAAAGTTCCTTTCCACCACCACTCTTCAGGATCCTGACCCCTTTTCCCGGAGGTTACAAGTTTGGGGCGTATCTTTCCCAAACTTTTACTTTGCATTTTCTTACTCTGGTAGTGGGAAAGATCACAGCCATGACTCATGGGAAAGAATATTTGGAACCCCTTACTAATACTGTTTTGGCCCTGACTGGTGTGGCTCAGCGGGTTGGGAGTTGTACCACAAACTGAAAGGTTGCCTGTTAGATTCCCTGCCGGTCAGGGAGCATGCCTGGGTTGCGGGCCAGGTCCCCAGTTGAGGGTGTGCGAGAGGCAACTTATCAATATTTCTCTCCCTCCCTTCCCCTCTCTCTAAAAATAAATAAAAAAAATATTTTTTTTAAATATTGAAATTTGAATGTGGGAACTTCTTTTCTGCCTGGCATTTCTTTTTGCACAGACCAAACCTATAGGTGTGCCTTTCCTCCTGGTCCTTCTACACCTCTACTGCTTGCCCCTTTCTCAGTGATCTTTTCATGTACGTGGAGCCTTTTTGCCTGAATCTGAAATGTCAGCCATTATTTGCCACATCTCCTGTGGGCAACCTGCACAGAGCCTGGGTAAGAGGGTAGCAGATTATGTGAGCCACTGGTACACCTTCCCCGTCCATGATGAACCAGTTAAGGGAACATCTGACCACCAAGGTCATAATGTAATGTTGGGACTGGTGCCACCTTGGGTCACATGCAACATAAGCAAGCAGGTGAAAAAGCCTAAGTGAGGCAGCGAGGTCACCTCTATTCCTGGTTTTCCAGTTCTAGTGCCCGTGGCGCCTGGCTCAACTCTGTTTCCTGTTCTTAATTCTGCAACCTATTTTTTCCCTCCCTCCCTCCCTCCCTTCCTTCCTTCCTTCCTTCCTTCCTTCCTTCCTTCCTTCCTTCCTTTCCTTCTTTCTTTCTCTTTCATTCTTTCTTTTCCTTACTTGACTTTAACTCAGTGAGGTCTGTGTTATGTGGATCTAGAAGAACTTTTATTAGATACAGCCTTACCACATAATTAAACTTTTTGAGGCCATAGGCCCTATGTGCCTCTCAAGTATAAGATGCTGACTAGCACATTGTAAGTATTCCATAAATATATGTTTATTGATAATGGAAATTTTATGGAGTGTGATTTATCTTGATCTATAGATTTGAATGATACTTTGTTTTCTGGAGGGAGAGAGGCCATGTGGCAATAATAGAAATCATTCATTTGTTCATCCAAAGACATTTATTCTAGATAACAGAAATTGAAAAGTATAATGAGGCCCAGGTTTTGACATAGAATAAGCCATGTCTGGCAGCACAGATAGCCATGGACAACAGATAAATTACACTTTGTTTCATTAGTGTAACCTAAACAAAATGATCCCTCCCTTCATCTGCTGTAACTGTTGTTTCTTCTTGCAAACCCCAATGACTGGCGAACTCAGACATAGATGCTAGCTCTCTCGATGGCCAAGGTATGGCAATAGAGTAAGTGTCCCTTACTCCCTCTAATTCTAATGTAGAATGTCTTCCATTCTGCATTATCACCTTGTACTTTAAATGAATCACTGACACTTCCTGTTCATTTGAGGCTGTTAGGCATGTCTGAAGTTCAAGACTTTTTCCTAATAATCTCTGTTTGCATGTACAGGACTTTTCATAAAATGCTAGAGTGTCTTTCTGTCCTCTTTCCTAGCAATGAGTTGCAATATGCCCAAGTCTAAGGAGTTTTTGTTCCTCTAGCCCTCCTCTCAAATGGTGGACTAGGTGGCATTCTTGCTGCCAGCCCCTCTGTACCCCAATTCTAAAACTGGTCTTATTTCCCATGGGGAAGGTCCAAGCCTCTTCCACTGATTAGTGAATTTTTTGAATTAATTATTATAAATTATTAAGTGATAAAATCATAATTTAACACCTTGTTTTTGAGTTACCAACCAAGGTACCATTCCTTAGGCTAGGCCCTGGGCGCAGTAGAGAATGACATAGAGCCAGTCAGCACCTGTCCTCTAGAGCCTGGGGTCCAGTGGGAAAGATGATGGTGGACAGACAATTATACAGATAATGAGATTCCTGGCAGTGTCGTATGTGATATGAAAGACATGAGGGCATAGCACAGAAGGGCCAATGGATCTGGGATGTCTAAAAAGGCCTCCCAAAATCACATGGAGGCTAGGAGCTCCAAAGGAGTGAAGCTGGGGAAGAAGGAGAGGACAGCGTCTGAATTCAGGGAAGAATGTGTCCGAAGGCCCAGGCAGGGGGGGAGGGTCTGAATTGCTCTGTGGCCACCCCCGGAAGGCTAAGGAAATGAGAATAATATGTATCATACTGTCACCGTTCAGAAAAAAAGATGCTTTCTTTTGAACCCAACAACTGGCTTGTGGGTGAGAAGTCCTCAAACAAAACAAATGCCTCAGTTATCACTGAATTGGAAACTGTTTTATGGATGCCAAGGCGTTTAAAAATAAGAGTGGCAGTTCTAAAATATCCCCTCCTCCTCCCCTTCCCTCTTCTCCCAAACCAGTCAGGGGAACTTCACGCAGCCCTGGGATGCGAGAGGACTTTTTCAATACAGAAGAGCCACTGAGACCTAAAGGTCCCTAGTTTACCTTTGCAAACTTTTGACCTGACTGTTTTGGTGGAGACAAAAATACCAAAAACCCCAAAGAGCAAGATTTGGAGGAAACTAAACAGAATTGTCATTCAAGCCCAAAAACCACTGCTGGAAACTGCTGCTTTTTCTGTTCTCTTTGACTTGTGACTGTTTCTTAACCATCACCACCATGACCACCACCGTCATCACACCATCATCACCATCATGGAAGTTAACACTTAATAGCCATTAACTCAGTGGCAGGCAACATGCTGAGAACTGCACATGTCTCATCTCACTTAATCTTAAAAAAAGCCCAAGGTCAAAACTGTTAGGTTGAATATTATCAACCTGACCTATAAAGATGATAATTTCATATGGTTGTACTGGGGGACTTATAATTGGTTAATGGCTGACCTGAGTGTCACACCCAGATGCATAATGACCAGAGTGGCTCTGCCCTTTTGCCTGACTTGTGAGAGAAAGGAACGGAGGATGTAAATTCCACAAAGTTTCTGGCCTTTCTCTTCCCCGGTCCTGCTTTACTACTCTGTGTCTCACGGGTTAAGAGAGGACAGAAATGTCAGCGGATGCTGAAGTCTGAAGATGCTCCAACAATCCTCACCCGTTTCACTCTGATGCCCAACCCCTGCCCTGTCTCCATCCAAAACAAAAGGAAATCATGGGCACACGCTGCTGAAAAGTCCAGGGAGGCAGTGACTCCTGGCACAGCCAGACCCAGGTCCCCAAACAGTGCTGATAAACACCTGTCTCTGGATATCTCAGCTCTCCCTTTCACTAGTGTCCAGGCCCACATCCAAGCCCAACACCCTACCTGGGAGACGCAGAGGTGGGAGGAGGGGAAGAGAGAGAGAGAGAGAGAGAGAGGCAGATGCAAAGAGAGACAGAGAGACACAGAGAAAGAGAGAGAAATAGGGAGAGAGAGACAGAGGCAGAAAGGGAGAGAGAAAAAGAGATGGAGGGAAAGAGACAAGGAGGGAGAGATGGGGAGAGAGAGACAGAGAAAGATGGAGAGAGGGCGGGGTGGGGGGAACACTGCTTATACAGCACTTCCAACAAAATCCTAGCAAAGATACCCATTGGTTTGGATATGATAGGTGTCCACACCTGGACCAATGACAATCACAGCTGTATCTTGTTGAGGGTGTGTACAGTATTCTTCACGTGCATTATCCTAACTCTTCCTCACGACAGCTTTACAGAGTTGGGGCTAATATTTTCATCCCATTTTAAAGGTGGAGAGAGTGAGGACAGAAATGATTAGGTTAGTAATGGAAGGTCACACACCCAGTAGGCTCTGGCCCCACTAGGCTGTGTGCCTCTCTGACTAAGATCATGGACTGCAGGGATGGGCAGCCAGGCTCCGAAGCCCACGCCTTGAGTGCAAAGCTGGGGCGCAGGATCAGACGTGTCCCACCTCAGCGACCGGGACTGAGGGTTGGGGGAAGGTGATTCCCCAAAGAAAACCTACAAGAAGGGGAGAGATTGGGCACTGGGCAGAAGCAGCCACGACTGCCCTCTACAATGAGACTGCAGAAAAGGTTTTGCAAAGAGGAGATATTTTTCTCTCTTCAGTCTGATGTTGGGTCCTGATTTCAAAGAACAGGAGGCTATAAAAAGGGCAAGGGAAGGAAGCACTAATTAAAAGGTCCCCGCAGGCTCTGGGGTCAGAAAGAACAAAGCACGGCTCACAGCCTGGTGTTAACTGCTGGGGCTCTGGGGGCAGGACTGAGGTTCAGCCAGAGGACCTCAGATGGGGGATGGAACCTCTCTAACCTCATCTTTCTCATTTGTAAAATGGTGAATACTGACCTCTCAGGCTTCTTGAAAGAATCGGGTGTTCTAATACATGTCAATTCATTGGCCTGGTGCTTGGCACATGGCTTCTTCTCAATAAGTGGTTATGGCTGTAGTTAATGTTGTTGCTAAGGCTATTCAAATATCAGCATCCTCGTGACCCTTCCTCTTAGGCCAAAAGTATCATTTGTTGTTCTGAGTTTCCTTCTTAGGGTCATAAGATCAAAGGTTTCCTTCTTAGGGTCATAAGATCAAAGACTTTCTCTAGAACCTACAATCCTAGAAGTCCTCGAGGCACTTACGTTGTTCCTGCTTTGGGGGTGTGCAATGCTGCTCACGTGAGAGTGGTCCCCTCTGGTATTCTTTGTCTGTCTCTGTCAGATGCTGGAGAAACAAGAGCCCTTATATTGTCTTTTCCTTTGGTCCAGAGTGTTCAAATGGCAGTGTCCTCCAGTGCTCCCTTCATTCACTCCAAGTGGCTTTCTAAGAGCACCTTGTATAAAGCTCCATAACCCATGTCCAGTGGCCTCTGGCAATCATTCTAGGCTCAGCCTCCAGAACCCACTTGCTCTATTTTGCCTTCCCTTTGAATTCTGCCACACTCTCTGGGTTTCCTGACTGATACATATCAGTCAGGTGTCTTTGTTGCAAATTACAGAAACTCAATTGAAACAGGCTTAGGCAATTATATAATTGAAAAGTCAGGACAGACCGGATCCAGGGACACCAACAATATTATCATGTCTCAGTCTCCATCTCTTGCCTTTGGTCTCCTTTCTGTTGGCTTCATTCAGGCAGACTTGTCCCATCAGGTGGCAAACCAGCCACCAGCAAAGGAGGTTTATACCATGTGACCGAGTGCCTGAATGTTCCCCATTCTTCACCCCTCCTGCATGCATGCCCTCTGACAGGGACTACGCAGCTTTTCCGCCATAGGTGGAGTAGGTTTTCCACCCCGCTGATAGTGGGCATGGCCATGTGACTTTTTCTAGCCAAAGGAATATGGCTGGAAGTGACAGTGTGCCAGTTCTGAGCCTAGCCCTTAAGAAATATTACCTGTTTCCATTTGCCTTTCTCTTATGCTTCTGGAATCACCATGAGAGTACCCCACAGGTAGCTGTTGGTCCCAGAGAAACAGGAGACATTTAGGGCACAGCTGCCCCATGGACCACAGTCACTAACCCACAGACCTGAAAGTATTTATGAGCAATGCTTCCTGTTAGGTGCCACCGAGCTCTTGAAGGGCTCATTATGCAGGCTCATTCACTGTAGCTATAACTGAGGGATGTACAAGCTGTTCTCCCAACAAATACCGCCAAAAAGAGCTTTTCCTTTCTATCATTCCAACAAAAATCCTAACACTGATTTCAATTGGCCAGACTTAGGCCTACTCCTAGTGCTGGGGTGAAGGGGAAAGAGAAGCATCTGGAACCAAGACAGAAGTGCTGAAAGTGAAGAATAACTCCCCACAGGAAAATTGTGATGCTGTTACCAGAAAAAATGAGAAGGACACCAAGCAAATGGAATGACCGATTCTCATGCCACCATCCTTGAAGGGGACACCTGCCTGTGTCCCATGGCCCCAGAAACCAGCCTTGCTCATGTCTACACCCACCGACATCGGCTGGAACTCAATGGGAGCCAAGAGCCAGTTACCAGCAGGCCAGGTGGGGAGACCTAGTACACAGTGTTTGGTGTTCTACCAAAGTTAGAAAGGCCTAGCCCCTAACATCTATCCCTTTGCAGGTCCGAATAGGTAAAGTGGCTTCGGCTGACTGGCAGGCTACTGCTTGGCAGCTCATCCTTCTTCCCCACAGTGCCAGCTCAATTTGGAGGCAAAAAATAATGACTGGAATAATTGCTGGACCCTCACCTGAGCCTGACCTAAAGCAGTCCTTTCTCACAGCTCCAATCATCCACTGCACCCAGGGGGTTTAATTCCCAGTGGGGTTCGTGTCCTGCTGTCTCTGCCTTTGAGTGAGAAAAGACCTGAGTTGGAAGCATAGTGTGTGATAAATGTAACCCTTTGCCCTGTTCCATGGGGTCACTAAACTTCCTGCTGAATATAATTTAAAATTAAGTTGAATTAAAAACTGTGATGACTATACTTTAGTTTCTTACTCCAGTCCCACCTCTTGCCCTTGACTTTTTCCCTGCTCTGTTTAGCAGCTGCTCTGTTTAAGGAATACTGTTGGGCTCCAGCGTTCCTGGAGCATTTTGGGGACATTTTTGATGGACAGGGCACTGGAAAAGGGTAAACTTCAACCTCATTTTCAGTGTCATACCCCAAGCTACAGGGGACCTATGCCTTCTCCAGGGCTTTTTTCATGTAGAGACACTCAGAGATGTAAAGAGAAGGCTATATTTTCTCTGTTCCTGGGGTCGCACTCCATCCCCCGCCCTCCTTTAAATGCCGAACCTCCCTATGGAGCTGGAGAAAATGTTGGGAGAAGGCACGGAGGGCGGGGGTGGGGAAGTGGGGAGACAAACAGTGATGAATGTATTCACTCTGATTACACCGTCATGGACGAGACAATAGCTACTGTGAACACAAGCAGGCCGGGTTCAATGCGGCTTTCTTCCCTCCTCAATGCAGCTTTATCCAGCAGGGCTACCCAGGAGAAATTTCTCTCTAACTGGGGCAGCCCAACCTGGGAACCATGCCTCACTCTGCGGGGTGGCTCCTTTCATGATTTGGGGGGTTATCAGTATTCAGCTTGGAACGTCCACGAACGTGGACTGCTACCGCCCCACCGGCGCCTCCGTACACTAGCCCGATTGAATTTTTAGCACATATCCTTGGTATAGGTATGATCGCTGGTGCCAGTTATTAAGCGGTTGTCTTTAAGTCACCACTGTTTTGTGATGCTGTGGCTGTTAACTGCCACTTCTCCAGTCATCGGTGCCATGTTAGATTCCGCCACTAGGGGGCATCAGAGGGAGACAGCCAAGCTGGAGGCTGGAGAAAGACATCCGTCCAGTTCCCACCAGCTTCATTCTGGCATGGTAAGTTACTTCAGTTTCTAGCTTTTTTCAACACTCCCAGTACCTGACTCTTAATCATTTATCTACCCCATGATTTACAAAATTCTCCTATTTAAAAAAAGTAACCTTTGGGCTTTAAAAACCACCCCAGTTCTCTGTTCAGTTTCACTCATG
Source organism: Mormoops blainvillei (assembly GCA_004026545.1). Lineage (NCBI taxonomy): Eukaryota > Metazoa > Chordata > Mammalia > Chiroptera > Mormoopidae > Mormoops > Mormoops blainvillei. The sequence continues at coordinate 2,579 of PVJD01018530.1, read as the reverse complement.
ACAAAGACGAGAAGCATCCGCAGCTGCTGCGATGCGGAGAGGGATCTCAGCCTGCATAAAGATTCAATTTCTTCCCTCTGGTGGACAAAGCTAAGATAAAAAATGACCTTTCACCTCCGGGAACAGTAATGTCGGATTAATTTGAGGCTTTGGAACTAGTGAGTTGGCTCGTCCCACTGCCTCACCCCGTGAATAACACTGGTATTTGCAGAGCCAGCAACCCAGTGATCTTTCTTCCTCAGATGGAGCTTGGGAGGGAGGAGGGAAGAGAAAGAAACTCATTTTTTAAAATAATCCTCAGAGAAGAGAGATCTGCTAGGTCCCCATAAAATTGGTATTAAGAGGAAGGAAAAGAGAGAGAGAGAATGAATTACGTACCTTTAATCTGCTTAGCCTTTCACTGTCTGAAGGGCTCAGACAGGCAAGAGTATTGTGAGGTGATTAAATCCATGAACTTAGAGTTAGATCCCTTGGGGTCTAGGCCTGATCTGTGACTCTCTAGCTGTGTGATCTTGGGCATGTTTTTAAACTTGTTTCCAGGAGGTTTGAATTAGATAGTACATGGAAAACACTTATGTTCAGGCTAGGAATCTGGTTATTTTTGCATTTTTGATGATGATTGAGGGAGGCGGGAGCAACTTAAGGGTGATTTATCCACAGAACAGGAAGTCTGAGGTTTCTGCTCTGACAAGAGGAAATGTCTAACAGCAGAAGACAAAAGTAGAACCAGGCTGATGGGAATCATAGGAAACCAGTTTCAGCGCAACCCAAGAGAGCACTGGCTCTCAGGATAGCTGACCTACAGTGAAAGCGGCTACTTGAAAAGGCAGTGAGCACCCCATCCCTGGGAGTATGCAAGCAGAGGCTCTTTTCACCATATAAAAGGATGGGTTAGATTATTTCTAAAGATCCTTCTCTCTGTTCAGATCTGCTTCTTCTATTTGCTAAATGTGTTACCTGAGTTCAGAGTACCTCTAGGGGTCTGGGTTGCCTCATCCGTGAGTCAGGCCAATGGTGCCACTGGCCTTCCTTTTAGGATCTCGCTTCCTTTTGCCTTTCCTCCTTTCCTCCAACAAATAGACACTCATGATAAGCCAGGCACTGTGCCAGTCTCTGGAGCTACCAAAAGGAAGAAGATGGCAGACATACACTTCCCTGGAAAAAACTCAAACATGTAGTGAGGGGGACAGGCAGATGAACAGAACATTATAAAGCCATCCACAGATGCTTCGATAGGGCTATGCATTGAGCCCTCTGGGAGCACAGGAGCGAGGTTTCTAACCCAGCTGGGGTGAGGTGGAGAGGGGCATTCAGAGCATGCTTCCTGGAGGAGATAGTGCCATAATTGGATAGTGGGACCATATGCTTTGGAAGCAGAGCAAATAGTATGATCAAAGGAACAGCACAGTGTGCAGGGAACCACACCAAAGGCAGTGCTAATGAGATGCAAAACATGAGGAGACATTGATGGCAGATGAGATGAAGAGGAAGACAGAGGCTGGATGATGGAGGTCCTTGTCTTCCATGCTAAGGAGCATGAACTTTGATGCTGTAAATGAGACACATTGGCTGATTTAAACAGGGAGTGGCACTCTTAGGTTTCTGTTTTAGAGCGTCCTCTCTGGAGCCTGTGTGGAGGATGGATTAGGAAGAGACAAGCCTGGGCCACCAGTTGGAAGACTACTGAAGTCACAAAGTCATCTAACCCAGAAGTGACAGTGCCATGAACCAGGCCTTTTAACGGAGTTGCGGTGAGAATCTGATGGCAGGATGCCCAGGGAAGTTCCTAGTAAAACATGACTGTTTCCAAAAAGCAGAGTTGTTATAATTATGATCACTTTATAAAACTTTGGTTTGGGGGACCATCATATAAATTGGATCCCCTCATCACTTACCAAGGCAGTGCAATGAAATTTGTACATGTGGTCCAAACCAGTATAAATGGTACTTGTGCTTAACAAGAGCCTTTAAAAAGTAATGAAACCACTGGCTTGAGAAATAATTTTGCAGATGCCTCTGGGATACAAGTTTTCCATTCAAAGATGAACTTTGGTGCTGCTGGGAAGGATGGGGGAGAGAAACACAAGATTAGATTTCATGCAGGCAAATTAAGAGGGCAGACAATGCTCCTTGAATAAAAGTTCTAATAGATTTGACACGAGAGGGCACTGGATATGGGCCCAAATGTCTCAAATTTGCTCAACTGTTTTTGCAGACAGTTGAGAATTTACCAGGACTTTTTTTTTGTTTTGCCAGGATATTTTGGACCTTATAGAAGTGCCCTGGGATGCCTTGGAGGGTGAGAGGAGTCTTTCTTAACCAAGCATGGTGTCTGCTTCTAGTGCTGTTTATGGCAGAGGTGAAAGTTGTCTTAGAAATTCACAAGAGCTGTGCATAAATCTTCTTCAGTTACCTAGCAACTAATAGGAGACAACTCAGAGGTTCACAAGACTGGGGAGATGTAAGCCTCTTTCAGGAATACCTGGGAGCATTTCCACAGCACCTGAAATTACAGGACTAATTAAATGTTTGCTTTGCCTGCCTTTCTTCCTCCCTCCCTCCCTCCCTCCCTCCCTCCC
>PVJD01018529.1:0-14186 GCA_004026545.1 Mormoops blainvillei | reverse complement strand
GTTAGGTGCACCCCAAATTCAGCAGGGTACACCCCATACGAAATCCTATATGGAAGGGCAACCCCTAAACCCAAAACCCTACTACCACAGACTTCACCACCTTAGGGGAGGTCCACCAAGCCTCCTACCTCAAAGCCCTAGGTTAAGAGTTAGAGAGAGTCAGGCAGGCCCACCTTGGGCAAGAAATAGTGCCAACAGGGGGGCTAGCCCACTCCCATAAGCCAGGGCAGTATGTTTGGGTAAAAGACTGGAAAAAAGAGTCCCTCCAATCCAAATGGGTTGGGCCCTACCTAATACTGTTAACTACCCCCACCGCCTTAAAAGTTGCAGGTATTACTCCATGGATCCATCACACCAGAGCCAAGGCCACTGCTGACCCTGAGGAAACCAACCCGGGACCAGAACAGGGACCAGGCCGAATCCCAGCCCTAAAGCTGAGAAGGACCTGCCAAGACGGGGAGGAGGAGTGGACCGTCACCGAGCCAACGCTACCTGCCACCATCTCCAGCACTAGACCCCCAACAGGAGCAGAGGACCCCATTTCTGGGTGCAGAGGCAGATGAAAGCGCTGTCTAAGCACCCACAGGGGGGAATGTAGAGGGAATCAAGGCTGATACCAAAGACGAAATGCTAATTGCCCTGACTTATGATGTAAATGCTTCTCTCCCACCTCTGTAAGCTCTTTTCACGCCAAATCTATACTGCGCCTCCCAATACCCTCCCCCACTTGGCCCAGTATAAAAAGAATGCAGGGCTATTGTTCTGGGCTCAGAATTTGGAGTTTGTCTCCTCTGGGCCCGTGTACATAAATAAAGATCGTGCTCCTAAACCCCTCCATGTCTGGTCGTTTCATTTTTCCATAACATAATTACTGATAAGAAGGGACTTTGAGTAGATCAAAAAACTATGGTACATTTACACAATGGAATACTATGCAGCAGAAGGAAAGAAGGAGCTCCTACCATTAGCAACAGCATGGATGTATCTGGAGAGCATTATTCTAAGTGAAATAAGCCAGGCAGTGAAAGACACATACCATATGATCTCACCTATAAGTGGAACTTAATCAACAAAACAAACAAGCAAGTAAAATATAACCAGAGACATTGAAATAAAGGACAAACTTACAGTAACCAGAGGGGAGGGCAGCAGGGGGTAACGGGAAAGAAGGGGAAGTTTTGTCAAGGAACATGTATAAAAGACCCATGGATGAAGCCAAAGGGGGATAGGATTGAGGGTGGGAGGTGGGGGTGGGTGGGGCAGAGGAAAGTGACGGCAGGAAAATGGAGACAACTATACTTGAACGACAATAAAAAATTAAAATTAAAAAAAGAAGGGACTTCCTTCAGTCATATTGCTATTTGTTTTCTACATGCCTTATAGCTTCTTCATCCTTCATTTCCTGCATTACTGTCTTCTTTTGTGTTCAGTTGTTTTTTTTTGTAGTGAAATGTCTAAATTCCTTTCTCATTTCTTTTTGTGTATATTCTATAGTTATTTTTTGGTAGTTACTATGGGGACAACATTAACATTCTAAAGTTATAACAAGCAGTTTTGTCCCCACCTTTTTGGTTGTTGATATCACAAAATTACATCATTATACATTGTGTACCCTGAAACAAACTAATAATTCTTTTAAATACCTTAGTTTCTTAAATGATGTAGAAAACGAAATTTAGAGTTACAAACCAATGTTACAATAATACTAGTTTTTTTCAATAATGCTAGTTTCTGGCTAATAACCATTTTCAAAAATGTATTAGTGTCTTAAATAATGTAGAAAACAAAAAGTGGAGTTACCAACCATTGTTACAATAATACTAGCTTTTATAATTGCCCATGTATTTACCTTTATTGAGATATTTATTTCTTCCTACAGCTTCTACTTATTGTCTAGTGTCCTTTCATTTCACCCTCAGGATTCCCTTGAGTATTTCTTGCAGGGCAGGTCTAATGGTAACAAACTTTCTCAGCTTTTGTTTACCTGGGAATGTCTTAATTTTAAAGGAGAGGTTTGCTGGGTTATAGGATTCTTGATTGACATTTTTTTTTCTTTTAGCATTTTGAATATATTGGTCTACTGCCTTCTGGTCCCCAAAGTTTCTGATGAGAAATCTGCTTATAATGTTATTGAGGATCCCTTGTATGTGGCATGTTGCTTCTTTTTTATTGCTCTCAAAATTCTCCCTTTGTCTTTGTCTTTCAAAAGTTTGGTTATAATATGTCTTGGTGTGGGTCTCTTTCAGTTTATCTTACTTGGAGTTTGTTGTGCTTCTTGGATGATTATATTCATGTATTTCATCAAATTTTGGAAGTTTTTAGCAATATCATACAGTATGATACTAAGGATAATTTATGTGGAAAAGGGATAGTTTGGCAAGGTTTCAAGACATGGGGTTTGATTTGAGTTGGACTCTGAAGGAAAGATAGGATGTTGGAAGATATCAATATTGCAGTGAATTTTAGGTAGAAGTGAGAATGAAACCTGATAGGGAGGTAGTCTTTATCATGTACGATGGGTCAGGCACATTACCAATCTCATTTAATACTCAAAAACAGAGTGCTAAAATATCAAAATAAAGGTAGGTACTAGTATTCTCATTGTACCGATAACAAAATTGATGTTAAGGAAGATTGAGAGACCTTCTCAAGCTCACATGGCTAATTAATAACTGAATGGGGAGTGAAAATTAATTTAATTCATACTTTTTCCACTTTACCATCTTACCAAGAATAATAACATGAACAAAATTTGGAGGTAAGAATTGGTGAGTCCTTCTGGAGTCATCAAGTAAATAGAGTTGGCTGGACCAAAGAGCAAGTATAGAGAAGTGGTAGGAGATGAAAGTTAGATAACTTTGGATCAGATTATAAAAATCTTCAAATATGAGGCTTAAAGTTTAGACCTTCTTTTATGGGTAAGGGAAAAGTACTGGCAATTGGGAATAAAAAAATTAATTTATTTCCAAAGGATATCATATAAATAAGAAAAAAAAGTAAAAAGTAAATTTCTTGAAATCATGGATGCCTTTTCGCACTAAATTAAAGTGCCAAGGGTCATATATGCACAGTCAGTCAGCAAGTTCAGTGCTAATAGAGTCCACTCAACCAAGAACATTTCATCTTGTCTTTCTTTCTTAAGAAAACCTAAATCCATTTTTCTTTGCTTGAACACTTCATTTTCTCACCCAAATAGCAACTTCTGTTTTATAGATTATTCTTGTTCTCCTCTTCCTTTTGGATTTATAAAATGAACATCTGGAATTTTCCTGGATTGTTATATTCTTGAAATAAAATTCTATTAAAAGATTTATTGTGGTGCAAGGGAAAATTTATTAACTTGACTTGGGGTGATGAACACACAATACCATATACAAATGATGTATTATAGAATTATATACCTGAAACCTATATAATTTTATTAACCAGTGTCACTCCAATAAATTCAACAAAAAAGTTTTAAAAATAATTATTTTATTTGGTGTGCTTTTGAGTCATGGAGCACTTATCATTGCCATATGTAAATTTCATATTTCAATCCCAATTTAAGCCCTTCAAATGATAAATATAATCTCTAAGAAAAATGTTCTAATCCTTACCCAAGAATATGTTTGTTGATTTTAGAGAGAGGGAGGGAGGAAGAGAAGGAGGATGGGGATAGGGAGAGAGAGAGAAAGGGAGGGAGGGAGGGGGAGAGAGAGAGAGAGAGAGAGCATTGATTGATTGCCTCTTGTACGCACCCCAACTGGGGATCAAACCCACAACCCTAGGTGTGTGCCCTGGCCAGGAATCAAACCCACAACACTTTGGTGTATAGGACAACACTCCAGCCAGCTAAGACACCCAACTAGGGCTTACAAATATAATCTTATTGGGACAAATAAAATTAATCAGGTATTTACATAGAAATACTTTCTTTACTGTAGTAGCAAAATGAATAAGCACTAAAATCATTTTCAAGATGAAAAATTGGGAAAACTATTAGTCTACCTAGAAATAATAATTCCTTAAAAGTTCCACCTGCCATTAAAATGCCTGAAATGCTTTCTCTAGAAATGGCCTGATAAGAAATGTCACAGAATTACATTTAGGTTCCTGGAATTGCCTACTATTTCAGGAGGAAGCCTGATTATTCTATGTTAAATATCTCACAGAGCCTGGAACTCAGCAGGACCCAAATATTAATTCCCATCTTTTCCCCTATGGGCGTGAAAGACTCACTATAAGGTCAAAATGTGTCCTAGCAGGCTATATTTTTGGATGACTTTTCTTATTTAAAAAAATGAGATATAATTTACATATAATAAAATGCATATTTTGTAAGTGCATAGTTAGATTAGTTTTTCTATTATATTCACCTGTGTAGCTACCACCCAGCACGTGATATAGAAATTTTCTTTTACATCACTTTCTTACATTTATCACCATAGATTAGTTTTGTTTATTCTAGGATTTCATAGAAATGGAATTGTATAATATGTACTCATGTCCAGTTTTTTCCACTCATCATAATGTCTGTAAGATTCATGCATGTTACGGATACTGCATAACATTTCATTGTATAGATGTACCTCAATTGGTTTACCTATATTTCCGTCGGTGAACATATGGTTGTTTTTAGCTTGGGGCTATTATAATTAAGGCTGTTATGATCATTCTTACACAAATCTTTCTGGGAACATATTTTTTATTTATCTTGAATAAATATCTAGTAGTGGAATTGCTGAGTCACAAGATATATGTGTGTTAAAAATCCTTATTGAAACTGTCAAACATTTTCCCAAAGTGTTTTATAATTCTACACTCCCACTAGCAGATTATGAGTTCCAATTGTTCTATAGCCTTGTTACCACTTATCATTGTCAGTCATTTTCACTGAAGCCATTCTAGTGGGTTCCTAGTAAATTTTTGATACAAAGGATATTATGCCTATGTGCAGCGCTATGAGCAAAAATGCTATGTTTTCCAGCTGGTACCCAAGTTTCTGTAAGAGAAGGAACTGTCTTTGTTTGAGAAAGGCCTTTGATAAACTGAATTGGGTGCTTTTCTGATGGTTTTATTAGAATAAATTTCAAGAAATGGAATTTCTGGATTATAGGTGATGCATAGTTTTAAGACTTTTGATACACTATTGCCCAATAGCAAAAAGGCTAGCCTAGTTCCCATCAGAAGTGTCTGAGGTTCATTCTGTGTCCTTACTACCAATGGGTATTTCATTAAAAATGTTTTTTTGAGAATTGCATACTTCTAAATACATGTGATAGCTAAAAACCAAGAATACAGTATTATTATAAAACAATAATGATAAATATGAAAAAGAAACAAATTCTTTGATATTCACAGTATTGAAATGTCATTTTTTAAATGACTATGGCTAGTTCTTCTAAGGGCTTAAATTTTGGAATTTGATTAAATCACATACATCCCATGACTATAAGACAACTTATTTTATTATTGTTTATGCTGTTACAGCTGTCCCAATTTTTCCTCCTTTGCCCCCTTCTGTCCAGCTCTCCCCCCACTTCCGCAGTCAATCCCCACACTGTTATCCATAAGATAACTTTTGATTATATTTTATGAATCTATTTTGATAAACAAATCATCAAACCCATTGATGCACACTTAAATAGCTAGGTCAAATAGTCTACGACTTTATCCATTTGCACTCTTTCCTAATTTTATTGCATTTATAATTAGATTTTTTAAAATATAATTATACAGTAGTCTATCTCCGAGTCCACTGGAGATTTCAAAGTTGCTTTCAAAGACCTTTCAGTTACTAAAACAGTGGTCATTTTTTGCCTAGTTTGGCTGGCTGAGGAATTTTGGCTAGCCGCCACAGGAAATATTCACATTGTGGAAAGGATCTGAAGGAAGAAAGGAAAAGAAGTTCCAGTTAATCATGAGGTACATGAGTCAACTTCACTTTAAGTTTTTACTATGAAGTAGAGAATTCAAAAAACATGGGAAGCCCTAGGGATGGGGAAAGAAAAAGTTATTAGTAGTCAGAATAATTTTCTTCAAAAGAAAGCATTCCTTCATATATAAAATGTCATGAAAACCATCTGAATTTGTTGAAATTAGTATGCATTTGATAATGCTCTCTTCACTCCGGATGCTCTTCTGGATAAAAACAAAATAGGTGTGCATCTGGAGCAACTTGGAGAGCTTCCGATTTTGATACACACAAACCACAGAAAAATGGCTCAGATGCAATATGTCAGTATTTCTCCTGAGATTATGGAAGTTCTTTATAATGGAACAATTTGTTTTCGTTTAATGCTACAAATGAGTATGGTAGTGGTTGGGGCATCAAAATGAGTTTGAGCATTCCTTTCTCTGTTTTGCCATTATTTATTTTATTTTGGTGACCTTGGGCAACTAATTTTGCCATTTTTTCAGGTTCTGTAAAATGCTAAAATACAAATAATTAAGAGATGCCTAGAAGATTTTTATAAATAAATTACTGATAGAGGACATGTATGATCATGTATGATGCATCAAATAGTTGAAACTTTGCTTATTGAAAATATATTATGATTGGCTATCAAAGTGAGAAGATAGTTACTTTTATATTTGAACAAGCTTTATCCCATACCTGGCCTAAAGCAATTTAATATGATTTTTTAAGACTATAAAAGCTGCTATATTTATTGAATGGCTTTCTGACATCTATTTTTAACATATAGATGTAAAATTTTTAAACTATTTTTAATAAATGCTGTACTTGGCAAGTCCTCAGTATTTCCCCCAGTGAATTGTCTACCAGAGTAATTTGAGAGTAAATATTTTGAGGTATTATCATCCTCAGAAGGTTTTTATTAACCAGGTGCTTAGGTGTAGTGCTATTTTAAGGCCTTTTGAATGTTGCTTTAGACTTCATAATTAAGACTCAAATATAATGCTCTAGTGGAGTAGAGTTTGCCTTGCAGAGAAATTAGGCCATAGCACACTTTTCTCATGTGGTTATTGTATTCAAAGGGACATGGTTTGGCTCAAAGTAGAATCCCATAATTCTGCAGAAATAGCATTAATTATAGGCTAGACTTTGTGCTATTGCTTCCCATTCATTATCTCATCTAATATGTACAATATCTTACAAGGTAGGTGTCATTTCCATTTGACACAGGAGGAAACTGATGCCACAAAAAAGGCAATTAATTAATTCAAGGCCCATTGAATCACTGTCCTTCAGAGCTCAGACTCTCAGCTGTGTCAGATGCTGTTTCCTGGTGCCCTGATACACACCAATGCACACACAGTCCTCTGCATCACAGTGAACTAGTTGCATTGCTTTTAGAACCATAAGTGTTATTCTTCCACTGCTGATGTACCCTCATCATTGTTAATGACATGAGCCAATGGCCAAGAATGAGCGAAAACCTTACTAGAGGGTGATTAGTGAATGAGTTATTTCCTATTAGGTGCTGTGGTACACAAAAATAGTGGCTCCCTCAAATATGTCCGTGTTTTAATTCCTGAAACCTATGAATACATTATGTTATGTGGCAAAGGGGAATTAAGACTGAGATAAAATTAAGTTTGCCAATCATCTCACCTTGAAATAGGGAGATTATCCTGGATTACCCGGGTGGGCCAAATATATTCACAAGGATCCTTAAATGTGAAAGAAAGAGAGTCAGAAGAGGAGTTGAGAGTGATATGATGTGAGAAAGACTGATGGTCATTGCTAGCTTAGAAGATGGAGGAGGGGCCCATGAACCAAGGAATGCTAGCAGCCTGAAAGAGTTAAAAAAAAAAGGCAAGAAAAGGGATTCTCCCCTAGGACCTCCAGAAGGAACACAGCCCTCCCACCGCCTTGATTTTAGTCCAGTGAGGCCCATTTCAGACTTTTGACCTCCAGAAATGTAAGATGATAATTTGTGTTAAGTGACTATTTGTGGTAATTTTTTACAGCAGCAATAGGAAATTAACACAGGATCTTTATTGATAAGTTTATTAGGAGTCAGCAAAAATAGCCTGCTGGTCAAATCTGGCCTGCCACCGGTTTTCGTAAATAAAGTTTTACTGGAACCCAGCCACACCCATTTGTTCATATATTGTCCATGGGTGCTACAACGACAGAGTTGAGTAGCTGTGGCTGAGGCCATTGGGTCTGCAGACTCTGAAATATTTGCTGTCTGACTCTGTACAGAAAGAGACACCTAATCTAGAGTATAGTTACAAACACTGTACTGAAACTATGGATGCAAATTAGATGTAAAAATGTATAACATTTCTTTGAGGAAAAAGAGCAAATTCTCCCATAATTTTTTTGGTTAGTAGTCTAAGTCTTCTCTTGAACAGAGAACATAGCAAAATTCTAGTTAATAGAAGGCCCTGATCAATTTCATGCTAGCGAGTTGAAATTTCAATGTGTCATACTACAGACAAGTTAAACTTCATGAATGTGAAGTTAAAAAATAAACAAAATTATAAAAGAGGACATTTATGTTGTTGAGATAGGTAAGAATTTAATTTTAATTATTGTCTCCTTCCCTTAAAAAAAAGAATACTTCCCAGTCTAAGGAAAGGTTGTTTTTCTGTTCTTTTCTTAAATCCCTCCTTCCTGCTCTCAGCTGGGAAACTCCTCTCGGATTTGCAATGTGTTTAGTCCAAGAGGCCACCCGGCCAGTGCTCTCTGCACCACCCCCAGTCAGCCTGCTACTTCCAATTAGCTTCAGCTGGGCTGCTTCCTATTTGGGTCAACTGCCTTCTGAAATGGGTGACAGAAGTAGACACTACTGGAATACTGTCATCCACTTGAACTTGATTATGAACTAACATTTCCATTTATATTTGACGATAGTTCTTTTATTATAAAGCTAGATATTATTTTGGTGTTTCATTTCTACTAAATGTCCCCCTCTTTTAGCATCTTTGGTCTTGGGCTCTAACTTTTGTTCTGAATGTTTATGAAAATCTGTTTTCTTAAAATGTGTGAACTTTTTATCATGGAAAACAACCATTTATGAAAGTAGATGGAATAACATAATGAACCCCTTTGCTTTCTGCACTGGTTCCAACAATTAAGGATTCCTGGCCAATTTTGTTTCATCCTCTACTCCCACATACTTCCCCTTTGTCTAAATTTTTTGAAGCAAATCCTCAATATCATATTGCTTCATCCATAAATATTCCAGTGTATATCTCAGAAAGGTAAGGACTCTTTCAAAAAATATATAATCATGATATTATTATCACTTCTTAAAAATGTTTAATTCTTTAATCAAATGTCCATTCAATATTCAAATAAATAGTTCTTAAAATATTATATTATCCTCAGATATTTTGAGTGGGTTATGATTTTTATTCCCTGCTTGAGGCAGGCTATGATGAAAGCATTAAATGCAGAACTAACATGTATCCACACGCACCATCTTATCCCCCCTCCACACATAAATAAACACCCCTGTACTCCAAAGACCATCTAACCTTCCTCAGTTCCAGAATTAGAATCCTGAAGGTAGCAAAGAAGGTGAGGGTAGGGGCCATGGCCATTGTACCTTCCTTCAACTCTGATCAGCTGTACGCAGATCAAATTTTGAGGATCCCTTTTGCTTCCTTCATGACTTTCTGCATTTCATACCCAGAAAGTTCTATGGAATCTTTGCAGAATTCCTTCCTACTCACACACTAGCTTCTCTCATAAAACTTCAAACATATTACCAACATTTTGAAAACCTCTATAGCCCATTCTTGAAGATAAATGATACACTGTCACTTGCTCAAGCAGAGATATGAACAAGGTTGTATGGGGTGACACTTGTCTATCACTCATGTTTCTAAGGGGACTCACAGACTTTTGCTTTCAGTGTTCAAGAAACGTGTGTGGTAACTCAGAAAAACAATGATTTTTCTCACAAATGGAAACAATAATGATCCAAATTTCCTTTTAAAAAAATGTTCTGTCTCTCTTGCTGAAGAAAGCCTGTTCTTTCCATTCAGGCCAGCCTAGTGGATGCCTAAATCTGTCCTGCTTTTGTGGGTCTGGGGCTGGAGTTGGTAAAGGAGAGGAAGGAGAGGGGTTTTTGTGGGTGTGTGTGGTACTACCCAAACAATGTAAAAACAGACCAAAAGATAATCTTTTAGAATTGGATGGAAACAAACATTAACCACAGATAAAGGTTCTGCTTACCTCTGCGTATGTGTGTATGTTTAATTTTCCCTTTTTAAAAAAATACTGTGTCTTGAATCTCTTTCCGTTTATTCACTTCTGCTTCCCTCTCTAATATTTTTTTCAGTGGCCCAGTATATTCAACAAGGGAAGCTTACAAATTACAATATCCATATCTATAAGAGTTTTGAAGCATTTACCATTTTCCAAAAGACCTGAAAAAAAATCAACAACTCAGAACCATTGGTAAGTATCTCAGGATAATTTCCAAGAACAAATGTACAATTGGTCTTCTTACTAAAATGGATTCCACACCAGAGCTCATCAACATATTGTGACTTAGCAGTGTATTCTCCAAAAAGAAAGAGGAGGATGCATCAATCTTATCTATAGTTATAAAAAATCACTTGCAGGGTTTGGAGTTTCAATCTTTGCACTTTGAGATGTGAAGAGCAAAACTAAAATGAAACCCCAAAATACCTCAGTATTATTTGTTTTAAATGACTTTAGCCAGCTTAACACTTTGGAGCTTGATTCTTTTGGTTTGAGTTGATAACTAACAGAACACCCATCGAGATTATTAATACAAACCTTAGATAAATAAAGACTTTAAGAGATAAAATTTGCAGTCCCATGTTTTGTTCCACTGCTTAGTTTCAACTGAAAGGGTATTGGGGCTTTTTTTTTCTCCTGAAGGAAAAAAAGCCTTTTTTTCTGTTCCTGGGCTTCATGGTTATTTCTTCTCTTCTACTGTTGGAGCCTGACAGAGCCAACCCTTACATCAGAGGCATCTGTTTACACTAGGAAATTTTTGGTAAAATACAACAGGCCCTATAAGGTTGTTGCAAAGAACTCTAGGTTATTCAGTAAGTTTTAAAAAGCTATATTTTGAACATTTGGAGGAAAATAGTTGTGTGAGTTTGCTCTGTTTGGGAAGGGGAGTGGGTTGAGGAAGAGCTCTCTGTCTGCCAGGGGAGAACAGTATGAGAGAGAGCTCAAATTCACAGATCATCAGGGGCTTTGTTTGGCCGCTCTCCAGGCTCTTTGGACTTTTAATTTTCGTTAATTAGTAGTGCAAATATCCTTCATAGTTAGGGACAGGGAGCTGAATTTCTAATACAAAATTGTTGTGTTAAGAAACATGGAACAGATAAAGATTTCAACCAACAGTCCTTTATTGATGCAAAAACATCTAACTCCTGTCATCCCAAATCACTGTAGAACATAGTTATAGGATCCCCTATTGCACCAGGGAGAATGCTCCTCTTCCTATGGCCAAAGTTATCTTTCAATATATAGAGGACCCTCTGTGGGGCTGCTTTTGTATGACAGTAGTGTATGTACAATTTGCCATTGCTTCACTAGTGGGATGCAGTATACAAATCCTGGACTCTACTTCCCTAAACGTAGGATTCTACTGAGCTCTCACGTGATAAAGTCAAAAAAGTCAATGCCAAGTTGTCTTAAAGGGGATATATTTGCTGTTACAAACACCAGAAAGAAAGCATTTACAGCCACAATTTCTTCATTTATTCAAAAAATATTTATTGAGCTCTTTTTTATGTGGTAGGAGCTACTCTGGGTGTTCAGAATACAGAAATGAGTAAGACTGACAAGGTAGGAAAACAAGTCCTATATAGCTATATGCCCACAACCCTCAAAGGCCAGAGGGTCTCGTGGAAGGTACATTGTAGATATAAGTATTTGATAATTCCACATGAAACTCTTCAGCCTCACTTTTTTCTGAATACTGAGGATTAGAGATTCAACTGACAGAAGAAATAGAGCAAGTTTCCCATAAGAACAGAGTCCAGGAGGCCACATAAATGTCAGCTCCACCTGTGGGGCACAAGCACCATCCATTTCTTGCCTCCTGCTCTTGAGGTAAATTTTTCACTGAACCCTCGAATCTGCTCAAAGATGTGTCTCAATTTTTTCCTTTCCTTTCTCTGGTACATTTCCGTCATTGGAGATGCTAAAGAGGAAAGCAATGCAGGCAGCCAGAGTGGAAAAGATCATGGAGACAAATGCACAAATAGAGCCATGAACTTCCAAGTGACTTATTTGGAATAGGTTGTGTGTATTAGTTCTTTAAGGGGAAATGTGCAAACATCCAGTTCAGGAGTTATTTCTTATTAGCTTTGGGTATAATTTTCTGTAGATATTTAAACAAAGCAAGGTTTTGACACAGCTTGGTTTTTGCAGGGCAGGGGGGTTGGGAGGGAAGGGATCTCTTTTGAGTTTGTATCATGCCACTTGATTGCTTTTATAAACACTGTAGAATGGTGTATCTCCATTTCCGCCCTCACTAATTCCATAGTGGAAATATAGTGATTTTATAGTGTGGAATGCCAGTGAAATTTGGGAACCCATGGCCTTAATTTTTTTAAGGATTATTACTAAACAGTACATTGGTTTAACCTTTAAATCCTCAGCATAACTTTTGCTCAGCTGTTTACTTCTCAGAATGAATGAGATTTCAGAAATTCATGCTATGAAATAATTTTAATAAGTGTTTTCATAATAAGCACCAACCTAAATGATTTCCTAATAGCTTGTCAAAAGGCAATAAAAACAGAACAGTGAAAATTCCTTTTAAAAAAGCTGCAGAATTTTTGTTTGTTGAAATTGGTTAAGGGTCTACCAATAGACCATTAAGTAATCATACTTAGTGGTTTCTTTTATTTTAATAGTCACTTAAATGCAGTGTAAACACAGAATGACTTATGAAATCGCCTGATCTGGGCAACCTCAAGAAACTCGAGTAGTCTTTTCAGGAATAACAATGCTATGAGAGTATCTTGTTTTTCCTTACAACTCAGAATTATTTCATTTTGTGTTATTAACATGTCTGCAATTTGGATGGGAACCACAATTACTCTGGAGTAACTACATTTGAAGAAATCTGGGATGTCTTAATGAGGAAATCTCAGATGTCAAGTACACAGTTTAGAACTTTTTTTCTGTTGGTGCCTTTTTTCCTTTCCATGTCTTGCCCCTTTATTCTTGGTGTACCTGGAGATGTCAACTTGATAGGTATACATATAGTCTGCATTTTCAGTGAGTTTAAGAACTGTTTTCACAGCCCCTTGAAGCCAAACAAAAAGTGCACTTACTATGTGATAAGCTGTTTCCTGTCAATATTGGAAACAAAGCAGTTTAAAGAGCTAGGGAACTTTTCTAATAGGTCTGAAAGACTTGCACAGGTAGACACACTTTTGTCCTTTTCTTGCATCCTTTTCTTTGTGGTGGTAAAAAAACAAGATCTTTGCTATCGGTAATTATTGGTGTATAAGACAGGATATAAATTTGCTTTGTAGCTGCAACTACCAGAAAATCTGATCAGAAAGAACTTAAACCAGAGCTTCTCAAAATTTGATGTGGCTAGGAAATATTGGGGACTCTTTGAAATGCTGATTCTGATTCAGTATGTCTGGAGCAGGTTGAGATTCTGCATTTCTAACAAGTTCCCAGGCCTGCCGATTCTACTGGTAATCATACTGCACCTTGAGCGAGAGACTTTATTACCTCATATAAGAAGTACAGAGGAAGGAGTTTCTAGGGTTGGTTCATTCAGAAGTTTAATGATATCACCAAGAAACCAGGTTTTAAGCTCAACATCACTAGCCATCAGAGAGATGTAAATCTGTCAGGATAGCTATCACTAATAAATCAACAAACAAGTGCTGGCGAGGTTGTGGAGAAAAGGGAACACTTGTGCACTGTTGGTGGAAATGCATATTGGTGCAGCCACTGTGGAAAACAGTATGGGATTTCCTCAAAAAACTAAAAATGGAACCACCTTTTGACCCAGTGATTCCACTGCTGGGAATATACCCTAAGAATCTCGAATCACCATTTCAAAAGAACCTATGCACCCCAATGTTCATAGCAGTGCTATTTACAATAGCCAAGTGCTGGAAACAGCTTAAGTGCCCATCAATAGACACGTGGATCAAATAACTGTGGTACATTTATGCAATGGAATACTATGCAGCAGAAAGAAAGATGAAACTCCTACCTTTTGTGACAGCATAGATGGAACTGGAGAATATCATATTAAGTGAAA
>PVJD01018528.1:0-14187 GCA_004026545.1 Mormoops blainvillei | reverse complement strand
ATTTAAATATAATCTTGCTATTTGGTTTCTCTTTTGTTCCATTTGTTTCTTTGATATTTTTCTTTTTTCTTTTGTTTCCTTTTTAATTATTCAAATATATTTTATTGTTTTATTTTAATTTTTATACCTGTTTAGTTATATATCTTTGTACTTACCTTGTTTTAATTGGTTTCTGTAGGAAATAAAATACAATTTAATTGGAGTTAATATGTACCGCATCATATATATTAAAAGAATCTTTAAAAATGTAATTCTTTTACCCCTTTATCCTATAATTTTCTTCTACAAATGTTATAAAATCCACAATGTAGTATTATTTTTGCTTTAAAAATTTGTCTCTTTTAAATAAATAGAGAAACATACATATGCTTTGCTTACCATCTTTCTATTCTTTATGTCTTTGCACTGCTCTTACTTTTTATTTGTTATTATTTTTGTTCAGTTTGAAGAATTTCTTTTAGAAGCTTTGTGCCCTGGTCTGCTTGTTACTAAGTCTCTGAGCTTTTATTTTTTGAAAAACATCTTTATGGTCTTTCATTTCAAGAGCAAGGGGATGTCATTGGAGGAATTGAAGCAAGGGATGATTTCTTAAAGATACTCATCACAAAGGTAGCTAGTTGCATACAGGTGGAAATGGGCCTTCTGGGTGCAAGTAACCAGGTCAAGGTACAATTGTAGCAGACTAGGCAATGTGAAGGATAGAAACAGTAGAGATGGACCCACAGACTTTTAATTATGACTTGGGCTTATTAAACTGTCCCAAGGAAAGGACACAAATATTCTGGTTCTAAAAAATTCTGGGCTCCACTATAACTCAAGAAATTGACATTCTGATTTATTAACATATTTTATTTGGAGAATTAAACAAGTTAAGTTCTAATCACATGTGAATAAACTGACAAAAATAAAATGTTCTATTATATAGTGAAAGGCCAAACCCAGGAGGTAGGGTCTAAATCTATTCACTTATTCTACTTTGATTACAATAAATAAATTTAATCTAGTTCCTTATAAATCATGGTATATGAATATCTATACATTGATATAAGATTAAACATTTGTTGTGTCTGTTATCTACTGATAGAGTCCAGATCACATAATAATTACTGTTGAATTTATAATAGTTCACTTCAGTGAAAAAAATATTTAATCCTCTGGTAACTAATTACTAGATAATACCATTACCACTCACATATAAATCAGTGACTTACATAAATAACCTGTGTGTTAACCATAGCAAAGAAAATTTGAAGCATTTCTTCTTCACTTCGTCCCTTCAAAATGGGGCGGGACAGTCAGAGGGTGAGTGTCACAAGTTTTCACGAAAGCCTATCTTGTCAGGGTATCTCTAGTACGGTAAATCTCAGCTGTGGCTGATATTACCCCTAGGAAGTGTTTGGGAATGTGTACAGGCATTTGGTTACGTTAACGAGGAGATGCTACTGGTGTTTTAGTAGAAGAGTAACAAGAATCCTAAAAATCCTGGAATTCATTGGACCACCCCACACAATAAACTGTCTTACCCAAAATACCAACAGTGCTGCGGGAGAGATGTCAACATCTCCTTTGAATCCTCTAACATATTTAGCACAACATTTTACACTATAATTATTGGCTATTATATTTTGTGTTATATTTTAAAAACAATGAATATATAAATAAATGAGTTATTCAAAACATTGGGTATGTGTTGTAAAACATGCAGGGATTTATACGTCTGACCCAACAGGAACATAAAATTCTGTTTTGGTTGGTCGTTCAATAATTTATAGTCAGAACCAATTATTCCACCCACTCTATGCCACATTTGAAATGAATTGTTTCCCTTCATTGTAAAGGTGTCCTAGATTCTTTATTTTTATTTTTTTAAATATTTTATTTGTTTATTTTTTTAGAGAGAGGGAGGGGAAGGAAGAGAGAAAGAGAGGGAGAGAAACATCAATGTGTTGGTTGCCTCTAGAGCGCCCCCAACTGGGGAGCTGGCCTGCAACCCAGGCATGTGCCCTGACTGGGAATGGAACCAGTAACCCTTTGGTTTGCGGGTTGGTGCTCAATCCATTGTGCCACATTGGTCAGGGTTAGATTCTTTATTTTTAAAGCATGGTGCATGCATCATAAATTAATGCTTGACTTATTCAATGTAGCCAAAAATGCATTACAATAACTGGAGTCTCTTTATGCTTATGTAATTGTTATGCAGTCAATTCTATGGCCTAATATTCTATTAGCCAGATTATTCTCAGTGTCCATATTCATTTAGACAAAGAAAGAAAAAAGTTTAATCTAGTCTGTTTCTCTTCTCCACATTTCATCTTATACTAAACAGGTACAACACACTTAGAACTGATTTCCATATTTTAAGTTTTCCTTACACAAAGGTACAGAGTAATATATGTGAAGAGGAGCAATAGGCTTTTAAAATTGTTTAACTCACATATTCATCTGTTTTTATTCAGCAATAAAATATAGAATTTCTATAATGTTATAGATATTCTGCTATATACTGAAGAATGTGTGTGTGTGTGTGTGTGTGTGTGTGTATGAGTTTTTACCCTTAACACCTTAGAGTTTAAAGAGGAAGGGGGAAGACAGGCATTGTAGTATGATAAAGTGATATTTGTTCTGTGATAAGATCGGTTCAGTTCATAAATATGGTTCAAAGAAGGAAGTACCAGTAGCCATTTTTCTCTGTGTGTATGTGTGTGTGTGGTGAGGAAAAGGAGACAATTTTGGTAAATACTTCAGTGAGATGGGGACACTTGAGTTGGATCTTAAAAGGTAAATTGATTTTAAATAGCAAGCAAAAGGAAAGGAAAAAGGAAGCAGAGATGTCTAAACCAAGGCAAAGAGGCAAGAAGCAGTGGGACACTTTCACACATCTTAACCCCCATTTATCAGATCTAGATAAGGGTGTTAAGGAGATATAGCTGTAGAGATGAGTTACCATCTGTACACCATGCAATGGAGTTTGAAATGTGTACTGAGAGCTAGCTGGTGGTTCTCTTTTGTTTTTAATAGTTTGAAATATTTACACTTTAAACTTTATTTTTTATTGTTATTCTATTACAGTTGTCCCAATTTTTTCCCCTTTTGTCCTCCTCCACCCAGCCTGCCTCCCACTCCCACAGTCAATCCCCATACCATTGTCCATGTCCATGGGTCATTCATATATGTTCTTTGACAAGTCCCTTTCCCTTCTTTCCACCATTATCCCTCTCTCCCCTCCCCTCAGGCAGCTGTCAGTTGGTTCCATGTTTCCATGCCTCTGGTTTGATTTTGCTCATTAGTTTATTTTGTTCATTAGATTCTTCTAATAGGTAAGATTATATGGTATTTGTCTTTCACTGATTGGCTTATTTCATTTAGCATAATATAGCCAGTGATTGTCAAAGTGTGGCTTCAGTCTGGCATCAACAGCACTACTTGGGAGTTTATTAGAGACACCCATTCTGAAGCCCACCCCCAACCTACTGATTCAGGAATTCTGGGACCGAGGACCCACAGTCTGTGATTTAACTGGCCTCCCAGGTGGCTGGTGCGAGCTAAAGTTTGAGAACCACTGGGCTAAAAGAAACCCGAAAATGGCTTTAAGCTGGTGACACTATGTTCAAATTTGTGTTTTAAAAGATTATTTTAGTGATTTGGTTAGAGGGAGAAAAAATGAGCAGGGAGACAATTTAAGAGTACATCATCATGAGACCATGAAGGCATACCCTTATGAAATACCAGGGAGGAAACAGAGGAAGAGAAGTTACAAAGGACATAAAAGGAGGTAGAATCAATGGGATTGATTGAAAGAAAGACCCTGATAGTTACCATACCTGATGGTGGAGAGTGGTACCATTTATAAAATGGGGAGGGCCAAAGGGGAGCATTTTTGTTTTCAATATGTTGAGGTTGAATTTCTTGAAATGCACTTGAGCAGAAATACTCAATAGCCAGTTAGGTATATAAGCATGGAGCTCTAGGAGAAAGTCTGGGCTAGAAATAGAGATGGGGAAATCTTTAGCTATTCTAGGTAACTGACAGCACATGGAGAAGGGCAGTGTGGTAAATAAAAAGAAAGAATAAGCCAGTGTAATGCTTCAGGGTCATTTAAGGGCTAGACAAAAAGTAAAACATCTTCACACGTGACTGAAAGTAAGCAGTCCACTAGTGGTTGAGGTGAGAGGAGAACTAGGAGAATGTGTAGTGCTGGAGACAAAAGGAGGAAAAAATTCCAGGAGGCAGGTATTGGTCATCAGTGCCAAATTATGCAAAAGTTGAAAGCCCAGAATAAGGAGGTCATGGGTGGCCTTGATCAGGACAGTTTCTTCAGCACAAGAAGGATAGTTTTCTTACAACTCTGGTCCAGCAGGGACAGCACACTCCCCATTTTAGAAGAAAGTGACAGTTTTATATCTTTCTAAAATTGCTGCAGCAATTATGAAACCAATATTTAGCATTCATGCAACATTGCCAGCTGAACCAAATAAGGGTAGAGAACTTTTTTTTTGAGAAGGGAGGATGTTATTTCTCCTAGATAGAAGAAAGTGGGTGGAGGTAACTGGAAATGTGGCATGAAGAAATGAATGAGGTCTGCATCCTCAGCAGGCAGAGCTAACATTACAGCAGAGCTAACACAAGACATTAAATCCTGCGGTCCTTGCATCACATCCTTGAAATGTGAGAGGCCTTGGTGCTAGGACCTCAAGCTGATAACAGGAAACGGTGGCATTTGCATACTTCTGACAAGGCTGTTTGAAAGTATAAACACAAATAATTAGTTTTCCATTTGTCTGTCTTATTCCTGATGAGCAAAGCTAGGACTTTGATCCCTCCCCTAACATGAGTCCAGAACTATGGGATGAAGATTGTATAGGACCTCTATTGTCTGAAGTTGAGTTACTTCTGCCACTGTTATGAATGTTTAGATTTAAATTTAAATTTTCACTCTAGTCTGAACTGGAAAGGTTTTCATAACTGGAAGACCAGGTAGCCAGGTAGTTTGGGCCTCACCCCTGGTGACAATGGTCAGTAGATGAAGTGAAATAGTCTCTCTCTCTCTCTTTCTCCACCACCATGAAAGTTTAATGAGCAGTAGTTTTTGAAGTAAATGATCTAAAGAAAGAAACACTTCCCACTGATCACCTTAAAAATCATAATTTTAATATTAAAACACATTTTTACCCTGTAAAAACCTATATCCCACTGCCCTCACCACACACAAGGACAGGAATCAAGTCAATTAATAACCTGAGGTGAAATAAAATATTCTAAGATTGTCTCCAGCTTCTTATTTTTAGAAGTGGGTTAGAATGAAACTTGTCCCCGGAGTTTGGGAGAATTAGTTCACAGTGCCCAATGGCATTAAACATTTAAGTGGTTTCTGGTCTAATTCTGAGTGTCTCAGACAGATTCTATTTAATAATTTAGACTCCATTATTTTAAGATTGACTTGAAATGACCTCTGAATATCTGGGGTATGTATTTCCTTGGAAATTCCTATATCTCTGAGCTTCAAACTTGTCATATCATATCACTTGGCTCTTATTTGATAATAAAGTATCATTTTCATCTGTGACATTTCCCCACCATTTCTGTTTTTCTAACATAAGTGGAAATAATCAAGCGCTATGTCACACAGTTTATTTCTCCTCTTAAGAAATCAGTTCTGTAAGGGAAAAAGTCATATTAATTTAGTGCAAAGAGAGTAGTTGGACTGTAGAGAAAATTTTGGGAAAGGATCCAGAGTAAATTCTACCAAGTTTCTTTTTGCCAAGAAATTGGAAACAGAGAGGATATATTTGTAGAAAGTTTTGCATATTTCTAAAATCATTTAAATGGTTATTAAGCCAATGTGTATATGAAATCACAATCTTAAAATCACATATCTCCAATCTAAATAATATATTTATTATCTGACTTAAAGGGACTATATTTAAAAGACCTTTACATTTCATAATATACAGGGTCCAGCACAAATAATACCCCTTTTTAATTACAAAATCTTTTATTACAAAATAATAAGCATGTAACTCTGTAACATAACAATATCACATTCATGTACACCATATGACGCTTTAGGTGAAATGTTCAAATTGAAACTATAAATTATTATACCCATATTATTACCCTACCTACCACACTCAAGAAAGCCTAATTTCTACTGGACCCTGTATATATGATATTATTTCATGTAAATGGGCATAATGAAGAAAAAACTGAAATAATTAATAAAATTACTCAATAATAATATAAATGTTTACTACCATTTAGTTTAGTAGTACTCTTCCAAAAATTCCATTTGCCCTGTAAATATTGTTTCTTTCATTTAATAGATCCTGCTATTTATTATTGTAATAATGACTACAAACAAAAATGACATGGTCTCAGCATTCAAGAAACATGCAGCTTACTGAGAAAGACAGAAAATAGCAAGCAACTATAAGTGTGGCTGGTATCATGGGGCAAAAATGTAATACAATGGGGAGAGCTGTAGACCTATTCTGATTTGGGGGTTAGGGCTCCCTGGAGAAAGGAAAATTTAAGCTTATACTTAAAGAATGCCTAAATGGAATAGTTAGAGTTGTCTTAGGTGTTTCTAAGGCCTGGAGTTGATGGAGATGATTAAGGATGTGTCACAAACTGGAAAAAGTCCAGTGTGACTGGGGCATCGAGTGCCAGTCAGGGAGGGGTAAAAGATGGAGCTTTAGACATCGATGGGAACCAGATGTGAAGCCCCAAATACCCTGTGTCAAAGAGATTTCATTTCACCTAAGTCCTAGGGGAAGCAATTGTTGGACTTGAAGTACTGGATGCTTGTGATTATATTTGTATTTTTGCAAGATGTCTCTAGCTAGCAGCATGGAGAAGGATTGGAGAACAAGAATGGAAGTAACAATGCTGATTTTTATGCCATACAGTGGTCCTGACAAAGAAAATGGTAGCTGGGCTTGCATTCAGGCAGAGGCAGTGGGAATGCAGAAATGTGAACAGTTCTGATAGATAATTAAGCTGCAGTAACAATATGAGTCGTGGTGAATGGTCGTAAGTATGCATGTCTTGGGTTGCATCACAGAGAAAAAAAGATGCAAGTTCTACCAAGTTCATGGCTTGAGAAACTATGTAGAAGGCAGCACTCTTTAGCAAATATTACAGAATAATTGATAGATTCCAAGGAGAATGAATTCCATTTTTGTTATGGTATTAAATGACACAACATATGTATCATATTATAATACTCTAAATACGATGTAGTGCTTAAGGAACATTTCTTCTGCATAATTGATTTTGAAGAAAAGTGATCACAGAACACTATAAAAATTAAAATCATTTTATTAAACTTTCCAGCTAATTACAGAGTATTATATTCTTACAATGAGATAAAAGGCAAACAACAAACACAATTTTAAACATAGCCTAATTTATTCAAATTACGTATTCTTATAAATAAATCTTGGGACCCTCTTGCCGAGCCTTCTCTGTTCTTTTTCTTGGCATGTCTCCTCTTCAACCTCTAGTGAGGGGAAGGTGCAAGCCTCTTCTCTCTGATCTCCCTGCTTTCTTCTCTAAGGAGCTTATTGTACTATTTCAACATCATCATCTTTGCCTCCCCAGTGCTATTCTCTTGTTCTGCCTCTCATCTCCTTCTAAGTTAATGATCTTCCATGTACTCAGTGCCCTCATGGCCCTTCCGTCTGGAAATTCTTTTGTACCACAAACCACCCAACACATTCAAAGCAGAACACAATCTCTGCAACATTAAGATCAATTTTCCCCCTGAGACCTCTGACTCTTTCATGCATTCAATCTAAATCTCTGAGAGTCCTCCGACTCCTCTTCCTATAGAGTTAATGTGAACATGCAGTATGAGTCACTTACTAAATAACACTACGCTCAGCATTTCATAAGTAGGATCTCTTCCACTTCACACACCAATGCTGTGCAGCCTCTGTTGTGAATAATCCTTTTTTGCAGGTGAAAAAATGGAGGTTTGAATTGGATACACAACTCTTAAGACCACATAGTAAATAAATGGCAAATGCTAAGATTAAACAATGTTGTTCATACTTTCAAAACACCACGTATATGCTTTTAACTACTCTGCTAAAAGGTCTTTTACCACTTAACTGGTCACTTAACAAGTTGTGTAAGTGTTGTTTACATATTTCAGTTCACTTGTCCTCCCTGCTTTCAATCCTGCCAGGGACCGGGCTAAATGCAAATGAATTCTCTCCTTTAGTCCTCACAGTTTTTCTAATGGTTTTTTTAACTTTGTTAACAGATAAAGCAACTGAGTCACGGGCAGGTTGAGTAGCTGGCAATAGGTCACACACTTAATCAATGGCAGAGCTGGGATTTAATCTCTGGTTTGTGTAATTCTGTCACCTACATTGTTACCATATTTTGCCAATCCTTTTTTATCTGGCTTTAAGGACTCAACAGTTTCCTGCCATAGAACTTCATGTCTTGTTCTACTTTCTTTTCTTATAAAATGACATCATGTTGTCTCACTAAACATTTTTTATTCACTCTTGTGTTTTTATTGCCGTTATTGTTATTTATTTTGGAGGAGGTGACTGTTGCCCCTTCCACCTAAATTATCTTCTGATCTCATGTTATTGAATCCTAAAAGTCCTTGAGGATTCTAATTCAAGCCTCCATCTTCTTTAAAGTTTTCTACATCACCCGCTCATTCTATTGCAAGAATGCATAATTTCACATTATTAAACGTCCCATTCCATTGGTCAATACCACTTCATGTAAGTAAGTGTCCCCCTGGCCAGTTATGTTAATTTGGTATCTAGAGTCACATCTCTTTTTCTCTATCTCTGTGAGACATACCTTTGCAGTGCTGAGGGCATCAATTTCTTGTCTTCACAACATCAATTTGTTATTTGATTTTAAAAATAAATATATTAACTAATATGTAAAAACTACATTTTGCATTTTACACTGAAACATTTAGGAATCATGAGCAAGTTTAATTAACCTTAAACAAAGTGACTTTTGTCACTTCATAATTAAATGTACCTAAAGAATATATGTCAGTTTAGTTTTATTTTGACTCTAAAAAAGAGAAGATGTTAGTGGACACCTTTGTCTTTGGTACCCACAACTATGCTCTCTCCTTTTGGTAATGATTCTACAATTTTATTCTGGTGAACAACACCCTCTTTTATTCTCCGTCTACATAGTTCAGTACAGAAATTTCCACTTGTAGTGCCTGGTTCATTGGAACAGTATCATTCTGGTCACTGTGATTCAGGGATGGATAGAAACCCAATCAGGAGAAATAAAATGCAAGGAGACTTTTTCTGGAATCACTGAAAGGCAAGACTCCTCTCATGATCTTTTAATTTATTTTTAAATTTAACCTTTATTGTATTTTTTCCATTACCTTTTAGTCCTCTTATACCTCCCTCCCCCATCAGTCACCACGCTGCTGTCCATGTCCATGAGTCCTTTTCCCTTTTTGCTCAGTCCCTCCACCCTCCAATCCCTCTCCCCCACAAGCTGTCATCTGCTCTCCATCTATGAGCCTGTCTCTCTCTGCTTTGCTTGTTAGTTCGGTTTGTTCATTAGATTCCACATATGAGTGAAATCATATGGTATTTGTCTTTCTCTGACTGGCTTATTTCACATGGCATAATGTTCTCCAGGTCTGTCTATACCGTTGTAAAGAGAAAAATGTTCTTCTTTTTTATGACTGAGTAGAATTCTATTGTGTAATTGTCCCATAGTTGTTTTATTCACTCAACTATCGATGAACACTTGAGCTGCTTCCATATCTGAGCTATTGTAAATATCACTGCAATGAAAATAGGAGTGCTTATGTTCTTTTGAATTAGTATTTTGGGTTCCTTTGGCTATATTTCTCATAAGTAGGATTGTTGGGTCAAAAGGCATATCCGTTTTTAATTTTTTGAGGTCTCTTCACACTGCTTTCCATAGTGGCTACTCCAGTCTGCATTCCCACCAACCATGCAAAAATGTTCTCCTTTCTCTACATCCTTGCCAGCACTTGTAGCAAGCACATACAATGGGCTAAAGACAGTTTATTCAATAAATGGCATTGGGAAAATTAGACAGATATGTGCATAAAAATGAAGCTAGACCACTTTCTTATACCACACATAAGAATAAATTAAAAAAGGATCAAATACTTAAATGTTAGACCTGAAACCATAAAAATCCTAGAAGAAAACGTAGGCAACAAAATCTCAGATATTGTTCATAGAAATTTTTTATTGGCTATATCTACCCAAGCCAGGGAAACAAAAGAAAAAAATAAACAAATGGAACTACATCAAACTAAAAAGCTCTTACAGCAAAGGAAAACATCAACAAAATAAAAAGACAACCCACAAATTGGGAGAACATATTCACCAATACATATGATAAGGGGTTAACATCCAAGATTTATAAAGTACTTACAACTCAACACACACACACACACACACACACACAACACTACCCAATTAAAAATGGGCAAAGGACCTGAATAGACACTTCTCCAAAGAGGACACACAGACGGCCAATAGACACAAGAAAAGATGCTCCACCTCACTAATCACCAGAGAAATACAAATTAAAGCAGCAATGAGATAGCAGCTCACACCTGTGAGAATGACTATAATCAGTAAATCCCCTGATCTTCTCAGTACTGAGGGGGGCGTGAGCCTGGGGCGAGGGACGAGCCCTGCAAGGAGCCTGAGACCAGACTCAACTGAGAAGCGAAGTCCAGGCAATACTGACTATGTTCTTGAATCGAACTGAACAAGAGCTTGCTCCAGTCTCTTAAGTTCCTGAGAAAAGAGCCTTTTTTTCTAAAGCTCAAGTTAACGGAGTTGAGGTTTCCCTCATGTGTAATCATAGCAGTTTTAACTGACAAAGCTTCTTTTACCAAATAAGGAAGATGAAAACATTCATTGCCCACCCCTTCTGAATAAACAGTAGATGCCACACATTTCACTCACTCTGTAATATGCAACCCACCACTGGTTGCCCCATTCTACCATCACCAGCTATATAATTTTCATAATAAAAAGGAAGAAATAAGGTCTATTAATAGGTAAATTATTCAAACAGCAAACTTTGATAATGCTTACTTTCTATCTCAAAGGATTTCTCTTTTCTCTTTCATTTAGTTTATGTTATGTTTTCCCCTAGTCTGCGTACTTTGTGTTAGTACAGGTAAATGTATCTGCTTTAGACAGAAGACAGTTAGGGTTAGGAATCTTGCTAATTCATCTAAAGTAAAAAAGGAATGTAAAGAAACAGCTCTCTGTATGAGAGTTCCCCTAAATATTTCCAGATTGGCTGGATAACTCCTTAGGGCACACAAACCTCAACTGAGCAGTATATATCAATTAAGTTATCAAACAGAAACTTCTTCAATTTCTTTGTCTTAAAATAATTGAAAGATTTCAAGCTCAAATGGAGCTTGAATATTTCATTTGGAAGTAAGCTGATATAGCCCTAACACAGTAAGTATCATAGACATAATCAAATGTCTTGCTATTTCATTTGGAAGTAAGCTGATACAGTCCTTCTTACACAGTAAGTGTCAGTGACATAAATTACTGGGAAGGTCCAGGATTAGCAAGATGTTGATGTTTAACTGCACAATTTCCATTAGTTTATAAGGACAACCACATAATTTCAGTTTAAAGAAGGATTCCTTAAATCATTATTTTATTATAGCTAAATCTTGCTGTGAACTGGGACTTTATAGAAACACATACACACACACCAGTTGAGAAATGCAAGTCTTAGCCTGCCATGATTAAGTTGAATATTATATCATTCAGGAAACACTTTGGATTTGCTTGGTATTCTTATTACAAGATCTAGTCCATGTGGAAAAAATTACATGTCTGTTAGAATGTTTTCAGCTGCAAGTAAAATAACACCAAACTTAAAAGTGACTTAAACAGTAAAGGTTTATGACCCAACATAAAGAGAAGTTCATAATTGGCGGATCTTTTGTTTTAACTTCTGGCAAAGCAGCGTCCTTGCAGGACATTTGGTCTTCTCCAAAACATCTGCGCAGTTTGGTTCACACTTGGTCCACATTGAAAGAGTTTTGAAATCTGGTTCTGTTCAACACGTCCATGGAGACATTTGGTCTGTATAGTCAATATAAATCCCACACTTCTGTAAGATTCAGACCCCAGCCCATCGGCCTCACTGCTGTGCCATTGCCGCCGAGGTAGGCCACTGAGGCTAGATAGGTTATTATTTCAATAAAGTTGTAACACAGCAATTGAACCAAAAAACATAGTATTTTTCTGTATTAATTTATAAACCAAAGTATAGATAAACGTTATGGATTATTTGAACCCAGGAATGTTTTTTACAGGATCAACTATTAAGGACCATTTGGTACTCATAAGCATTAAAAAAAAACAAAACAAACACACAACTTTTTATCCTTTCCAGAGGATACATGTAACAATTTTAGAGAGAGAAGGTTGAAAAGAGAGAGAAATATCAATGTGAGAGACAAATATCGATTGGTTGCTTCCCATATGTGCTGCAAGCAGGAACCAAACCCCCAGTCCAGGCATGTGCTCTGACTGGGAATCAAACCTGCGATCTTTTGGTGCACGGGACATACCCTGACCAACCAAGCCAAGTTGGCCAGAGCAACTCACGGACGTTTTTGATAGGACCAAATTTCCAGGACTTTCTGGTGTAGACCAAATGTTCCCTGGACATTTTAGAAAAGACCAATTATCTGCTCATCAAGCAGTACTATTAAGGTCCAGAGTGTTTTTCTGTGCTTCCACCTTCTATTTTTGATGATTTGTCTTTAGCTTTCAGATGTGTCAACTGGTGGTTACAAAATAACCTGTGGGCAACAGGTGTGTCCTCACATAACACATCCATAGTCAGGAAGATGTCTTCTGGGGGGATAAAAACCTTTCCTAGAAACCCCAGCAGACTTCCAGCCATGTTCTTGCAACCAGCACTGCTTTGCACATCCATAACCTAGCTGGAAGTAAGGCGTGCGAAGCGTCTATTATTTTGAGCGTCTTCAGTGCGTAGACGGCAAAGAGAACTTGTAGGAAAACCACCCATTTCAGACTATTCTGCCATGTGACTACTTTGCAGAGAGGTAGAAATTTGGTAGCAGCATCTGTTGGCTAAATGAAATGGTGTACTAAAATCCCAAGTTAAATGAAGATTGATGGATTTGCCTTTGGCAGAGGTGAAAAGAAGTTCTCACTAAAATTCTCCCTTTACTTAAAAGTTGTTTTTTTTGTTTGTTTGTCTGTTTTGTTTTTTTAATCTAGCATTTGTGGTTCTACCCAGGGAATGGATCCTTATGCAGAGGAAAACCCTTCCTAATTTAAGCAGCAGTCAACGAAGGTAGTATTTTGCATTATAATTGGTATTATGTTCCTATATAAATGAGTATACTTCCTTTTCTTTCATTGTTGTAAAGCTTCCCTTTGTACTCTCTGTTGTCTAAGGGTGAAGTGAGTTTCATGAATGGAGCTCTAGGCTACTGTGCTGTGATGCAAGCAACCTCTTTTAAGCCTAGGTCACTTCTAAATTCAGGAGGATATGAATTTAACAGTGTTGTTTGGAATGATTCCTGACAGACTTCTCATCCTGGTGGTTGTTTTGCTTTTAAGCCTAAAAAGCTGAATAGCCAAATAAACACATACATACCACAAAACACACACAAAAATTCTAAAAACAAGTAGGCCAAAGCCTACTTAAATTTATGATATATAAATATTAAATATTTCTTTTACATGTGTTCCTTATTAAATGGTCTGTTTCTTTCGAACATTTTTAATTCAATTCAATGAACACTTATTGTGTTCCTAACACATAGAAATCATACCGACCTCTGTGGAAACACAACTAAAATATATTTGTAAAGAATGTATCATCTACAATTGAGACAGATCAGTAGGTAAATAATTATAATGCAAGATATCAGCCTTGTACTTTTACCTGAAGTTTAAACATTTTCTATCAAAATAAGCAGTCAAGTATCCACAGGACCTGGGATGTTTTGTGGGAGACTTGTTGATAGGTTTGGCTTTTAGGGTGGAAAAACAAAGGGAAACAGGACATTTGGTATTGCAGGTTGTGGCATTAAATGAGAAGGGAGGTGCATCATGGGATTAGGAAATGTTGATCGGTTGGATGAATTAGATTTTAAAGACAAATTGAACTGAAGCA
>PVJD01018527.1:0-14192 GCA_004026545.1 Mormoops blainvillei | reverse complement strand
CTGACTAATGCTGTAGATGTTGAGACACCATTTGCCCTGACTAATGCTGTAAATGCTTATCTCCCACCTCTGTAAACCCCTTCGTACCAAATCTGTACCACACCTCCCAAGACCCTTCCCCCACTTGACCCAGCATAAAAGGAATGCGGGGCTATTGTTCTGGGCTCAGAATTTGGAGTTTGTCTCCTCTGGGCCCGTGCACGTAAATAAAGATCGTGCTCCTAACCCCTCAGTGTCTGGTCGCTTCATTTTTCCGTAACACCACAGGTAAATAGGTAGGTAGGTAGGTAGATGAATAGATAAATAAGAGGGAAGGTTACACATGCTAAAGTATAGCCATTCCAGAAAAAAAAGTGCAATTAGTCAAATTAAATGTATACACCTCCTTTGACCTAGTAATCTCACTTGTGTGTGTGTGTGTGTGTGTGTGTATGTCCAAACAAATTCTTGCATTGCTTCACAAGGAAACACATGCAAAGATGTACATTGCACGGTTATTTGAAGGAGTGGGGAATTGGAGGCAGTCTCAGGATTTATTGGCGGGCAGGTGGGTAAGTAAAACGTAGTACCTGCACACCTGTAGTGCAATAGTTACAAGTATTCAATTAGATGTAGATGTATACGTGGATAGTTTAGAAAACACAGCACTGAATGAAAAGGGGAAGAAACAAAATGAAGTATAGTAAAGTACCATTTTCATAAATTCAAAATGCATACACACACAATAATACACACTTTGCAAAAATAATACAAATGAAAAGGTTGCATGTCCAATGAATTGGAATTGTTCCCTATGGAGGGAAGAGAATGGGAAACAGAAATGCAAACAAGATGGAAAAAATACATAAAAGAACCCTCGCTAGTGTAGCTTAGTGGATGGAGCATCGGCCTGCAAGCCAAAGGGTCACCTGTTCGATTCGCCAGTCAGGGCACATGCCTGGGTTGCAGACCAGGTCCCCAGTAGGGGGTGTGCAAGAGGCAATCACAGATTGATGTTTTTCTCCCTCTCTTTCTCCCTTTCTTTCTGTCTAAAAATAAATAAAATCTTTAAAAAAATACATAAAAGAGAAGAGGGGCCTCACTGTGTCCAATATGATAATGTAAATACCTCAACACTTTGCCCTTATGTCCAAAATCAAAAGTAAAACAAAAGCATTATCTAATACTGGATTCCAACTAATTTAATGCAAAAATATGAAAATGCAAAAATCATTTCCACAATAAAAGTATGATGACTTTCTTTTCATAACTATAACATCATTCTGGTAATTGTTTTACAAATGTGGGGAACCAAATGGGCCTATAGAAAAGTGATCCACTACCTGGTTAGCTGTCTTTTAAGTGCTTATGTTGTTCCATTTCTGGCGCTCCAAGTGTACCTAGCCTTGCTATCCTATAAAGAGCACATACCCTACCTTTACTGCATTTTGGTTGGGGAAGTAGCTTTGATCTAATGAATTTACCTAGGCATTCTCCTCTACTTTGCTTCATTCTGATTCTTCCCCATTCTGAGGACACAGAGCCATTTTCTGGCTTTCTTTGTTGGATAGAACTGACTTGGACTGGCCAGTGTATCTGAGCATTCTTCGGAAGAGCAAGACTCTCCAATGCTGCTTTTACCATCTGACACAACAACCAGCAAATTTTGGGAGGATGGATGTTCCTTTTGCCTAAATCTATGAGTAACTAAAATCCACATAGAGCCCAGGTAGCCCACACTGAGCGTGCCGTATGCACTTAAAATAAATGTTTCCTGTTTAAACCAGTAGGATTTGAGGTGTTGTTTATTTTGCTGAAGCATACCTTAATATATCCAGACTGATACAATTTCCAACAATTAAATAATTGGTAAAAATAATCACTTCAGTCTTAGGATTGTTATACTGAGGAACAGTTGATAGGGCTAATGAGTTTATATTTACAGAAAAGTTGAAAATATTACCTTAGGCCACCCAGACAAGTCAACATATTCATTGCCTTATATTGTATAACAAGAAAATGTGAAATCAAGTCTAGATGAAGAATACTTTATATATTGCTTCTTACTGATTTAAAAGCCTTGTTCTTGCCATATACAAAAGGAAGACAGATTGATAGAAAAAAGATTGGTTCTTCTTAAAGTATCATGAATCATTTCTGAGATTTTTTTAACAGACTTACTGATTTATTTGTGGATGACTTCTTTTTAATGTTTTCCCCTTTAATAAAAAATATTAAGTCAACTAGTCTGTCCTTGCTAAATTTATCAGAACCTGGCACTTGGTTCAGTTAATTCACCCTTGACTTTTTATTCACCATGACTTTGCTATGTAGCAAATTCTTCTTGTCATGAAATTATTTTGTTCTCAGTTGAATGAAAAATAATTTGCAATTAATTTGACAGTTACAAATGAACATGTTCTTTTTTGTTTTGTCTGGGAGGTCTGCATAAACACTGCTTTTGAACAATATCTTCAGGAAAGGAAAATGAAGCATAGCCTTTTAAAATAATGTGCCAAGAGGGATTGAAAACGCTCCATTATCTAGTAGGCACTGCAAAGACACCAGGTACATAGGTGTATAAGAGGTGTTTGTTTATAACAAGTCAGGTAGAGTTGATTAGATACTTTTTAAATGTATCCTCTCATGATGATATGTATGTATATTACTTGAGGGATAGGAAAAGTGCTATTTCCTGTTAGGTGTAGTGTGCTTCAGAGAACATCCTCAGATGTGATACTATGTGACTTCTGAGATTGTCAAAATAGACAATAAATCTTCCCCCTGAGGCTCACACATGTTCATTCTCTCTGCTCACCCTTGGACCCCAAGTGGTAAAGTGCCTTGTTTATAGTCATACAGTACAGCAGTTGGGTTGCAAAACCTCAAGGCTTGTTTGTCACCTTGTAAACATCAACCTTAAACTATTTGTACCTATAATCTTTTCTTCATAGAAAAGGAACCATGTATTTATGTATGTATGCATGCATACTCATAGGAAAATACTTATGGAACTTCATGACATTTATGCACTGATAATAAATACTAAGGTTTTAGAAAAACCCTGTTAAGCTTCAACTATAGTCTACACTATGGTATTTCTTTGTAATCCTTTTGTTTCATGGAATTTACTGGGGTGACATGGATTAATAAAATTATGTAGGTTTCAGGTGTACGATTCTATAGCATATTATCTGTATATTGTATTGCATGTTCAGCATCCCGAGCCAAGTCTCCTTCTACCACCATTTATCCCTCCTTTACCCTCTTCTACCCTTCATCCCCTTTCCCTCTGGTAATCACCACACTTCTGTATGCATCAATTATGGTTTTTTTCCCTCAATCCCTTAACCTTTTTCAGCCAACCCCAAAACACCCCTCCTCTCTGACAGCTGTCAGTCTGTTCTCAGTCTGTTTTTATTTTCATTTGTTAGTTTATTTTGTTCATCAAATTCAACATATAAGTGAAATCATATGATACTGGTCTTTCTCTGACTGGCTTATTCACTTAGGATAATATCCTCCAAGTCCATCCACGCTGTCAGAAAAGGTAAAATTTCCTTTTTTACGGCTGTGTAGTAAATAGTGTGTAAATGCACCACAGCTTTTTTATTCACTCATCTACTTAGGGGCACTTGGGCTGTTTCCAGATCTTGGCTATTGTAAATAATGCTGCAATGAACATAGGGGTGCATATATTCTTTCGAATTAGTGTTTTGGGTTTCTTCAAATAAATTCCCAGAAATGGGATCTCTGGGTCATAAGGCAGTTCCATTTTTAATTTTTTGAGGTAACTCCATACTGCTTTGCACAATGGCTGCGCCAATCTGCATTCCCACCAACAGTGCATAAGAGTTCCCTTTTCTCCACATCCTTGCCAACGCTTGTTGTTTGTTGATATATTGGTGATAGTCATTCTGAAAGGTGTGAGGTGATATCTCATTGCAGTTTTAATTTACATTTCTCTGATGATTAGTGATGTTGAGCATCTTTTCATGTGTCTATTGGCCACCTGTATGTCCTCCTTGGAGAAGTGTCTATTCAGGTCCCTTGCTCATTTTTTAATTGGATTGTTTGGTGTTTCTTTTGTATGTGCGCATGTTGAGTTTTGTTAAGTTTTTTATAAATTTTAGATATTAACCCTTTATCAGATGTACCATTGACAAATATGTTCTCCCATTCAGTGAGCTGTCTTTTCATTTTGTAGATGGTTTCCTTTGCTGTGCAAAAAATATTTAGTTTCACACAGTCCAATTTGTTTATTTTTTCTTTTGCCCAAAGCGACCTATCAGAAAAAATATACTGTGAGAAATGTCCAAGATTTTACTGCCTATATTTGCTCTCTAAGATTTTTATGGTTTTGAGTCTAACATTTAGGTCTTTAATCCAATTTGAGTTTATTCCTGCATATGGTATAATAAGGTGATCTAATATAATTTTATTGCACATATCCATCCAGTTTTCCCAACACCATTTACTAAATAGACAATTTTTACCCCATGGTATGTCCTTGCCTCCTTTGTTAAATATTAATTGACCATTTCTGGGCTCTCTATTCTGTTCCATTGATCTATATGCCTGTTTTATGCCAGTATCATGCTGTTTTGATTACTATGGCCTTATAGTATAGTTTGATATTGGGTAGTGTGATACCCCCAACTTTCTTCTTCTTTCTTAAGATTGCTGTGGCTATTCTGGGTTTCCCATAGTTCCAAATAAATGTTTGGAATATTGTTCTACTTCTCTGAAATTTGCCATTGGTATCTTGATAGAAATTGTGTTGAATCTATAGATTGCTTTGGGTACTATGGACATTTTAATGATGTCAGTTCTTCCTATACATGAACATGGTATATGCTTCCACATATTTGTATCTTCTTCAATTTCTTTCTTTAGTGTCTTATAATTTTATAACTATAGGTCTTTTATATTTTTTGATAAATTTATTTCAAGATACTTTATTTTATTTTATTTTTTGATGCAATTGTAATTGGGATTGTTTTCTTAGTTTCCCTTTCTGATAGTTCATTACTGGTGTATAAAAATGTGACTAATTTCTGGATATTTGTTTTGTATCCTGTTTCCTTACTAAATTAAGTCATCAGCTGTAATAGTTTTTTAGAGGACTCTTTAGTAGGTTTCTCTATATACAGTATCATGTCATCTACAAATAATGACAATTTTACTTCTTCCTTTCCAATTTGGATGCCTTCTATTTCTTCTTCTTGGCTCATTGCTGTGGCTAAGACTTCCAGTACTATGTTGAATAACAGTGGGGAAAGTGGACATCCCTCTCTTGTTACCATTCCTAAGGGCAATGCTTGTAATTGTTGCCCATTGAGTATGATATTGGCTTGGGTTTGCCATATATGGTTTGTATTACATTGAGGTATAGTCCCTCTATCCCCACTTTGCTGAGAGTTTTATCATAAATGGGTGCTGGATTTTATCAATGCCTTTTCTGCATCTATTCATATAATTATGTGGTTTTTATCCTTTATTTTGTTTATGTTCACCAGATAGGCACAGATTAAATCTTGGTGCCTCTGCTAGCTCTGAGACTACTCATCAAATGTCCCTGGGGTACCAAGTCTAACTGCCACCAGCCGGGTGCTCACACACCTTTGTGGTAGAGCAGGATCTCAGGGAGTCATCAGGATGAAGCCAGCAGAGTTTTTTAGGCCCAAACAAACCACTATTTGGCCATGTGAAGGGAGGGCTCTGCACTGGTCAGTCATGCAGTGGAAAAATGGCTCTTGTCATAGAGCCACATAACTCAGTCTATGCCAGATTCTGCCTGGAGCTTGATCTCAGCAGGACAGGGCCACCAGGAGTTGGGACGATGGAGCTAGTTGATCTCCATTGAGGGGGAGGTGCTGATCAAGCTTAGGAGATGGTGGAGGTTGTGCCAGTTGCCCCAGAACCACATAACTCAGACTGCCGCAAATTCTCCCCAGACCTTGGCAGGGTGAACCCACCAGGAGTCATGGCGGGCAGACCACTAGGACACCAGAGAGTGGAGCTAGCAGATCTCCTGTGCAGGAGAGGCACCGTCAAATTTCACAGGAAGGTGATGGTAATGGCTCCTGCCCCAAAGCTATACAACTCAGTCTTCAGTTGGTTTTTCAGGCTGATTGCTCCTGGGAGGAGGTGAGCATAACATCTACCCACTATGCCACCATCTTGGAGCCTATGCTGTAACATTTCACTTTCTTTTTTGTCATTGGTCATCAGGGATGGGTTAGGCATAGGAATGGCATTCAGATAGTGTACTTTCTATCATATCATGAACTCAAAGGATACCATATGATAGGTTAGTTAGAGCAAAAAAGAACCCAGATTGTGAGTCAGACCTTAGTATGGATCTAACACTTGCTAGCTCTGTAACTTTGAACAAGGGCCAAATGAATCAATACTCATTTTTACAGATGAATAATCTGAAGGCCAAAGATGTGAACTGACTTTCCCAAGGTCATTTACCAGTTCTTCTAAATTCAGATCTGATGTTCTGTTAAGTATATCATGCTGTCGTATTTGTAGAGACATTTGTTTACACTGAGGAAAGGGTAAGGAAATACCAAAAAGCATTTATCAATTGCTTACAATGAAGTAAACAAAAGCACAGTGCAAGTATTATCCAATTTAATCTTTACAAGGGTCCTTTGGAATTGGCATTGTGTCAGTAAACCATTGAACAATTGAGTTAGCTGAGATTCTTAGAGCTAACTCGAAGTCATAGATGGCATGTACAGGAGAACATTTAGATTTATACTTGAATCATTATGTACCTATTTACTTTGCCATCAATCATTTTGCCATATTCTTGATTCAATTCCTTTTGTTTTCTTTAACATTTATGTATTTTAAATTGGCATCTATTCTTTTTTCCATTGTTTTTCATATTGAAAGTTTCTCCTTTCTGTAAAACTTAAATTAATTTTGGCATCCTTTATTTTGTATAGTTCTGTTCCTTAATTAAAAATACATCTTAAGTGGCATGTGTTTTTAAAAATTATAGAAAGTTGTTTTGTTTGAAGTTTTTGAAAAAAACAACAACACCTTAACTGAAAGGTACTTTTCATCCCTCTTGCTGCTCTGTATTCTATATCTTTAGATTTTATGTTTGACTTTGCAGAAAGAAGCTAGCTCTGAGCAATGAAAGGGCAAAGCTTCCCTCTTAGGACCACTCCCCGGTGCCTTTGTACCTTAATATGAGAGAGTCATTCCGGTAGACCTCAAACACAGATGAACCCAATAGTTATTTGGTGGGAAATTGGGCTATGAATTAACCTGTGAATCTTCTTTTAAACTCTAAACTATTGACTGTATACATCATGAACATCCAGAAATATGACTTGTATTATATTTTTTCCCTTACCTTATGGGAGGAGAAGTGAAATTCTAAATATCAGAGACCACCACTGACACAGCTTCTGAATTTAATTAATTAATTAAGTACTTTATCAAATTTGGTGAAATATATAATGGCTTCTGACTCCACTTAACAGAACTTACTGATAACAGCTCTTGGGCAGTGTAAGCATAAAATGAAATACAAGAAAAGAAGAAAACTTCACATTGCTGGGGAATTTATTAAAAAGAATACATGCTTGGGAAACAGATCTGGATTTGGTGAGCAACTGATGCAATCTTTTGAAACTCAGTTTCCTTGTCTATCACATAGGATGACAATATCTACCTTACAGGGTTTTAATTTGAATTAAAAAACACACTTAAAAAAGATTTATTATGCACTTATTAATATATAATAAGTACTTCATAATTTCTAGAAAATAATATTACAAAGATGAGTTAGAGTTGAAAATTCCTGTTTTAAATATACTGACAGGAGTCATGAACTAAAATGTCTTCAGTGGCTGGACGGATCAAGTAAATGCTCTAATTCAATTTTTAAAAAATATTTTATTTATTTAATTTTAGGGAGAGGGGATGGGAGGGAGAACAACATCAATCTGCTTATTTCTCACATACCCTCAGTAGGGGACCTGGCCTGCAACCCAGGCATGTACCCTGACTGGGAATCGAACTGGAGACTTTTCAGGTTTTGGGACAACGCTCAACCCACTGAGGCATACCCACCAGGGCCTAATTCAGTTTTTAAGAGAAGCACTGTATGAACTAAACAAAACTGTGCGCTGTGTTTACATCCCATTGACTACCAGATCAATATCCATGATATACAGAGATATTAGACAAAATTACTACTTCCCCTATAGCTAAGCAGTCTTTTTAATAAGACACTTATTGATTTTCTACATAATTAAATATCTAGTAAATTGGTTTCCGGTAACATGTCAGACTCACATTAGAAACACACAGAAATATTAAATATATCAAAACATAAAGTTCATTATAAAAGTAAATTTTAAAAAAATCTTTAGGTGCTTGAAAGTAAGAGATCATTTTAAAGTTAGGCATTAAATGTGAGCTGATATTGAAGTGGCCCAGAAAGTTCTCAATGCTTCACATATGATTTAGTAGGTAAATAGGATTCTAACAAAAAGGGAGATGCCATACGACCCAGAATCTACAGGAGGAGGAGAAACTAAAACATACATAAAGTGAAATGCCTTTAAGAGCTGTCTAATCTGACAAAACAGACAACAATACCTGAGAATATTGTGAGGAAGCTTGCCATCTGTCCAAATCCTTTGGTATGGTTCAGCATCCCGGACCTACCATTTTAATTCGCCACACCAACAGAATAAAAGACTAAGAGGAAAAAAACATTGTTTTTTCTCTCTTTTTTAGTTGTTATGCTATTACAGTTGTCCTGATTTTTCCCCCTTTACCCTCCTCTGCCCATTGCACCCCCTGCTCCCACAGTCAGTCCCCACCCTGTTGTCCATGTCTTTGAGTCATTCATACATGTTCTTTGGTCCCTTCCCCTTCTTTCTACCATTGTCCCCCTCCCCCCTCCCCTCTGATCACTTTCAGTCTGTTCCATGTTTCCATGCCTGTGGTTCTTTTTGTTCATTAGTTTATTTCGTTCATTAGATTCCTGTTATAGGTGAGCTCATATCGTATTTGTGTTTCACCTCCTGGCTTATTTCACTTAGCATAATATTCTCCAGTTCCATCCATGCTGTCACAAAGAAAAGAAATATTATAATCTCAAGATATATAGGAAACTTATCTGATCAAACACAATGCCAATTCATGATTTTAAGAAAGCTCGTAATACACTACAAATAAACTCCATTAACTCAGTAAAGGGGACCCACCAAAAGAATTCTATTCAGCATTGGAATGGAGGGCCTAACCATTGCAATAAGATAATAAAAAGTTTTTAAAATGTAAGAGAAAGGTGAGAATAAAAAGGAAGTCATTCAGTTGTTTTTATTCACACACGATAGAGTTACTACACAGAAATTTCAATGACCTCTACCAACTATTAGAACCAAGAAAGTAACAATGTTTTAAGGTAAACAATCAATGTGGAATAATTTATTATAACTTTCCCGTATACTGAGTAGCATCAGCCAATTTGAAACTATCATTATAAAGGAATTTTTTTTTTATTTTTAATAACAAAAAACTACAACCACTTAGCAAATCCAACAAAAGTTGTGAAAGACTTTGTGGAGAAAATTACAGATATTATTGAAGGTCATGTATAAGGTTTCTCCAAGGAAACAGAAGTAATGGGATGCATACAGAAAGAGGTTTATTATGAGGGATTGGCTCATGCATTTATGGAGGCTAAGTCCCACTATCTGCAGTCTGCAAGCTGGAGGCCCAGGAGAGCTGGTGACATAATTCCAGTTCAAATCTAAAGGCCTGAGAAACAGGGCAGGCAATAGTGTAAATTTCCCTAGGAATCTAAAATCTGGAGAACCTGGCGGATTAATGCCTGAGAGCAACGG
This sequence comes from Mormoops blainvillei, assembly GCA_004026545.1. Taxonomy (NCBI): domain Eukaryota; kingdom Metazoa; phylum Chordata; class Mammalia; order Chiroptera; family Mormoopidae; genus Mormoops; species Mormoops blainvillei. The sequence goes on along the minus strand of PVJD01018527.1, from coordinate 4,326 downwards.
AAGATGATATCTCAGCTTGAGCAGAGAATGAGTTCATCTTTTCATTCTATTCAGGCTCTCAAGGGATTGCCTGAGGCTCATCCACAATGGTGAGGGCCATCTTCTTTACTCAGTCTGCTAATTGAAATGCTAATCTTTCCAGAGACACCCTTTGCAGATACGCGCAGAAATAATGTTTTACCAGCTATCTGGGCATCCCTTAGCCTAGTCAAGTTGACACGTAAAGTCAATCATCACGGGTCATGAAAGAAGACTTTATTGTATTAGTTAGGGATTGTGTTCAGGTGTTCATGACAGGAAACATTAAGAGTGGAGTAATTTAAAAAATGAAATGTTTTACTTCTCTCGTGTAAAATGAGCCCTGGAGGAGGTTGATTAGGGCTGGCACAGTGACTACATAATGCTACCAGGGACCTAGGCTTCCTCCAGCTTTCCACTCTACCATTCTCAGCCTATGACTTTTATCATCTTCATAACCGAAGGATGGCTGCTCAGTGTCCAGCATAGTATAAGCATTACACGCTTGAAGAAAGGGAAGGGGGAAGGACAAAGAAAAAAAAAAAGTTGGTGCTAATAAAGTCTGCCTCTTTTTAAAGAATTTTCTTGTCAGTCCTGTCCAGCAACTTGCAGTTATATTTTATTGATCAGAAATATGCCACGCGGACCTCCCTACCTGCAAGAAGGCTGTGAAATGTAAATTTCCACCTAAGGATATTTCTTTCCTCTCTTCCTCCCTCTCTAAATAAATAAATAAATAAATAACATCTTAAAAAATATAGTGGTCACATCTGGATGAATTTAGGGAGTGAGATATTGGGATTAGGTGCAAATATAAAAGGAATTTGAACTCAATTTTTAATGTCTTATTTCTTTTTAAAATAATTTTTAAAAATATTTATTTTATTTATTTTTAGAGAGAGGGAAAGAGAAGGGAAAAGAGAGGGAGAGAAACATCCATAGGTTGCCTCCTGCACACCCCCAACTGGGGACCTGGCCCACAACCCCAGGCATGTGCCCTGACCAGGAATTGAACAGGGACCTTTCAGTTTGCAGGCTGGTGTTCAATCCGCTGAGCCATGCCAGCCAGGGGTTGACATTTTATTTCTTGAAAAATCTAAGGCAAACTCCTACAACTCCACAACAAAAAGTCTAACAACCCAATTAAAAAAGTGAGCAAAGTACTCGAATATGCATTTCTCCAAAGATATACGCACGGAAAACAAGCACATGAAATTATGCTTAATATCATTAGTTTTTAGGGAAATACAAATCAAAACTTCTTCATACCTACCAGGACGACCATAATAAAAAAGTGTTGGCAAGGATGTAGAGAAATTAGAACCTTTGTACATTGTTGGTGAGAACATACAATAGAGTGGCTGTCATAGAAAAACAGGTTGGTGGTTCTTCAAAAAGTTAAACACAGAATTATCATGTGACCCAGAAATTCCACTCCTAACTGAAATCAGGGACTCAAACAGATATGTGTGTGACAATGTTCATTGCAGCATTATTCACAGTAGCCAAAAGGTTAGAGTAACTGAAGTGTTCATCAACAAATGACTGGATAAACAAAATGTAGTATATACATACAGTGAAATATTAGTCATAAACAGGAATTAAATTCTGATACATGTGACTATATGGATGAAACTTGAAGGCATTAATCTAAGTGAAAGAAGCCACACATAAAAAGGCAAATATGGTGTGTTTCCCCTTGTATGAGATATCTATCATAGGTCATAGAAACAGTAAGTAGATGAGAGGATATCAGGAGCTTAGAGATGAAGAATGGAGAGTTATTATTTAGTGAGTATAGAGTGTCTGTTTGGGGTGGCAAAAGTTCTGGAAATACAGAATAATGATGGTTGCACAACATTATTTACATTGTAAGTGTAACGAATGCCACGAAATTGTACACTTAAAATCAGTTACAGTGACGAATTTTGTTATGTGTATTTTATCACAATATATTTTTAATCTGAGGAAAATGTGGCTATTAAAATTTTTATAATTAGATGATAGCTACTTGGATTTTATATTATTATTTGTATTTTTTTATTCTTAAAATAGTTCAAAATAAATATATCAATGGTGGATTTATTCAGGAGAAAACAAAAATATGCTATTGGAAAAAGAAGAAAATAGCTTGGAAAATTTAAGATATCTAGATATAGGGACTTTATTCATTGACTTACCGATGACATTAAATATTAAAAATAATAAATTAAAGCAACCCAAATCCACTCAAATGATTTGGAAGCTGAAACAATGCATTCTTTTATGAGTGCAAAAGTTTTAAATTCATTTGACTGTTGAACAGACAAAGGGTCATACACCTTGACAATCTCAGCAGTTTGGGAAGGGAAGCTGCATTTAAATTTTAAAAGGCAAGCAAAACAGACCTACCCCATTTGCACTGTTCCCATTAGATTTGTAGGCTCCGAATCAGCAAGAAAGAGTGCTATACAGGCTACTTCCAAGTCTATGCCTAATTGTGTGAAAATTCCTATTTTATGTCGTATCCATATATTCTACAGTAAGGGGACCTTCTTGGGCATGAATTTTGTAAGAGGGACTTAACTAGTAGTTCATTTTCAACTGTTTGATGTTCTTCTTTAAACAATTGAGCCTTATGTTTCTATGGTAAGAAGAAGGCTTGGAAATAGTTTTAAGTTTGCCATGCGAATAGGAAGAAATTTGAATCACACGACAGACCTGAGTTCAAATTGTGTTCCTATTATTTATTCACCGGGGAACGTTGAGCCAGTCACTTGCTTTGCTTAGGTCTCCAGCTCAGAAATATTAAAAGGATTGGTTGGACGCCAGATTATCTCAGAGGATCAACCATTCTATACTAACAAGGCTTTTTCTTATTTGATAAAGTAAAATTGAACCGATTTCAGAATCTTGAAGTGAAAGCCAATTTAAAAGAGAGTTTTCCATGGGACAATACCAGTTATGTCAAATAATTTTTTTTTCTTTTTAGCTTGGATACATTTAAAGAGCAGAATGAACACAATTAAGAGGAAGGTCAAACCGTATGCAGCTTCAGATGAATAAATACTCCTTATGTTTCAAAATATCATGTGCAGGGTTTTAGTTTTCAAAACCAAACATCCTATTGCTTGTTTGTCCCATTGCAAAACTGTTTTATATACACCAGGAAAGTGTGAGTAAAGATTTATTTTGTTTGACTTTGGGCTTCTGTTCTTATAAAGAGAAGTCTATATTTGTCCTTCAAAAGTAATAAGCAGGAATAAGCCAAGTAGGTACCCATTATTCTAGAGCAGCTCTGTCTAATAGAAAGATAATGTGAACCACATATGCAATTTTAAGTTCTCGAGTAGCCGCATGAAAAATTAAAAAGGAATGAATGAAATTAATTTTACTGACGTATTTTTTAAACATAGTATGTCCAAAACATTACTATTACTATACATAATCAATATCGTTAGGGTGGCTGGGGAAGAATTCACTAAGAGCAGAAAGTGCAGAGAGTATAGTTTTTATTTTTACTTTTCCAAGGGGGGGAAAGAGCTGGGTGCGGGGACCTGCAGCAGCACCAGCACCCTCACTGAGGGGTTGGGGCTGTCAGTTGTTATTGGGTGATGGGGTGGTTGTAGAGCAGGATGTTTCAGTTAGGCTGCAGCTTGTTTCTGGCAAAGAGGGCCTGAAAAAGGGGCTTTTGTCCTATTAAATATTACAAAAACATATTCTTTTTTCTTGGTCTTTGAAATCAGGTGTGCAATTTATACTTAGGGTACATTTTAGTATGGATTAGCTACATTTTCAGAGCTTGTGGACCATATTGGATAGTGTAGTTATACAAAAAGTTTGTAATATTGTTCCAGAAAAATGAAACAACCAGACACCGAAGGGTTAGGAGCACGATCTTTATTTACGTGCACGGGCCCAGAGGAGACAAACTCCAAATTCTGAGCCCAGAACAATAGCCCTGCACTCCTTTTATGTTGGGTCAAGCGGGAAGGGTCTCGGGAGGCGTGGTATAGATTTGGCACGAAGGGGCTTAAGAGGTGGGAGAGAAGCATTTACAGCATTAGTGAGGGCAGATAGCGTCTCAACATCTGCAGCATTTCATTTCATCTTTGGTATCAGCCTTGATTCCCTCTACATTCCCCCCTGTGGGTGCTTAGACAGCACTTTTGTCTGTCTTTGCACCCAGAAATGGGGTCCTCTGCTCTTGTTGGGGGTCTAGTGCTGGAGATGGTGGCAGGTAGCGTTGGCTCGGCGACGGTCCACTCCTCCTCCCCATCTTGGCAGGTCCTTCGCAGCTTTAGGGCTGGGATTCGACCTGGTCCCTGT
>PVJD01018526.1:0-14196 GCA_004026545.1 Mormoops blainvillei | reverse complement strand
TAACATTGTCCCGTACATCAAAAGATCATGGGTATGATTCCCAGTCAAGGTAAATACCTAGGTTGCGGGTTCAGTCCTGGGTTCGGGCATGTGCAGGAGGTAACCAATCAATGTTTCTCTCTCCACCCTCTGCCCCCGGAAATCAATAAACAGATCCCTGGGTGAAGATTTAGAAAAAAAAAAAAAAGAAGAAGAAGAAGAAGGAAGATGAAAGGTTAGATAACAAGGAATGTTTAAGGAGGAAACGTGACAGTGAATTGAGAGGTTCCCACTATGTGCCAGAATTATTCCCAGAACCCAGCACCAGCTCCCTCCAATTATATGATTAAGATACTGCTTGGATAGGATGGGGTATAATATAAACAACTGTTCTCTGGCCCCAGCCGTGACCTGCCGGCCTCACCAGAACATTCCCGACAGTGCCTCAGTGGTCTGGATGGTCTTGACCCTCAAAAGGGACTAGGTACCCTTCTGGGCACTGCAGGCCAACCAAAGGAGGCAGGAGGACCTAGTTCATCTAGTTCATCGTATGTGATCAGAAGGGTCAACACACACCACTCCCTGTTCATTTTCACTGACTCTGAAATGTAGGGTTTGCTGCCCCCTGCTGGCCACAGGTGACTCAATGCTGATGTTTCAGTAATGCTTGGTGACTTCAGGGGAGCCCTTGGTTACTGCTGGGCTACTCATTATTTCTAGCCTTCCTAGGAACAATAATAACCACACGACTGTGGCCAGAACTATCCGTGGAAGGCTTATAAAAATATATCAGGCACTGTGTTAAGCATTTTACATATATGATGTGATTTAATTCTCTGAGTGATTTTGTGAGCTAGGTATTATTACCCCCGCTACACAGGAGAAACTGAGTCTCAGAGCAGTTACATGACTTGCGCAAAGCACCTACTGGTAAATGGCAGGGCTGGGATTCAAATCCAGGCGCGTCGGGCTTCAAAACCCACGTCCTGAGCCACTGCGCAAATTCATGTTCCTGACAGGCTGTATCCTGGGTGGGCTATGCTCTCCGGTATTCTCTGCCAACAGAGACAGGTTTGTAGTCCACCGGTGCACCTCCAGGCAACCTCCCCCATCATTGTCACCTCCACTGTGCTAATTACCAAACCCATGGCCATTTCAGTCTCCCCCCCCACCTCCCCCCACCCCCCGATCTTTGTGGAATGTTCACCCTAGGGCAGGGGTTCTTAAAGTGGAGTTCACGAGAGACCTGGACAGAGTGCAAGGGGTCTGTGAACTTGGACAGGGAAACATTTACATTCTACTGTGAACATAGAAGACAAATGGAAATGGTGTGACTTTGTCATTGATAGGAATCACAGATACTTCTATATCATGTTACCTTTGTTACGGATATCTCAAAATATCATTTATGCTCATCACTGCTTTGGAATTATAATAGTTATTAAACCTGTCTCTAGACCTGTTATTTAATCATTAATAAAAAGCATATCTATTGCTATATTACATAATTCGTTTTCAATATTTTGATAGCATTCTTTGAAAATTATGGAATTCTTTTGTGATCCTGTGTATTTTATTTTAAGCATTAAAAAATATTCTTAGGAGGGGCCCAAAGGTTTCTGCAGCCTGCCAAAGGGGTCCTGGCATGAAAATGGTTAGAACTGCCACCCTGATTCCATGCTGGGCTTTGGCCCTCTTGACCCAAGTCATGTCACGTAGCACTGACAGTTTTCCAGATACGATGACCATATAGTTTATCTTTTGTGTTGAAAGGGAGCACTGTTAATAATTATTCTGGGACAAGTGTAAACTGGGACATATGGTCACCCCACTCGACGAACCGGTATTCTGGAAACTGACCAATTAGTTAAGAAAATGCCAGGAGATTAAATGTGCCTTACAAACGTCAACGTAAAAACTCTGTAAATAGGCCGCTCATAAAACTAGATTATCCCCTAAAATCCAACCAGATAAACCAACATATAACTAAGACAAAGCATACCAGCTTCAAAAGAAATCATCCCAGCATGTGATAGTGATAAAGCTGATACTAATGTACCACTTACTGTGGACCAGGGGCTGTCAGTGATAATAGGTACAGGCTATCTTACAAATGGGGAAAACTTGCTCAACATCGCACAGCTGGGAAGAGTGAGCTGAGCCCCGAATCCACGCACACTGGCCACCACATCTGTGCCAGGGTCTCCTCTGCCCCTTTGAGACCTTGCAGCATCAGGAGTTTTCATGATCTGGGGTCCTGCAAAATAACAGGTGGACGACGAAAGCTTGGTCTGCTTGTCTCCAGCACCTAGTGGGGTAGAAGCTGCTTTTGTTCTGGATGAGCTGAGCCAGTTATTTGAAAGAAATTCCCCAGAGTGGGTGGGAAAATCTGAAAGGGTCCACAGAGCGATAGAAGTATTCCTCTAGCCCTGGCCGGTATGGCTCACTTGGTTGAACGTCATCCATGGAGTAAAGAGTTGCCGGTTTGATTCTTGGTCAGGGCACATGCCTGGACTGCGGGTTCAGTCCCTGGTCAGGGTACGTTTGAGAGGCAACCGATTGATATTTTTCTCTCACATTGATGTTTCTCTCCCTCTCTCTCCCTTCCTTACCCTCTCTCTGAAAATAAATAAATATTTTTTAAAATTAAAAAAACGAAACAAAACAGTATTCTTTTAAGATTCCTAAGGTGCGATTAGCTCCCTCCCTAGGCATTCAGCTTTTCCCTTTGATTGCAACCACTGGCTCCTCTATGGGAGGCGGCACAGGGAGGTAAGGGAACAGGCTTGAAGTCTGAATTCCAGGCACCCGTTAGTTGAGTGACCTTGGGTAAGTCACATAGCCTTCTTGGGCTGCAGTTTTCTCATTTGTAGCCTGGAAATAATAATAAACCTCATAGGTAATGAAGAGGAGTAAATGAGTCTGGAAAATATATAATACATTGTAATCACTATTATTATCACTATCATTTTATTATTGATCTCTACTTGAACCAGTTGTCCCTCAACTCATCTCTTTTTAGGATTCTATTTTCATGTTCTGGAATTTTCTTTCTTTTTTTTTTTAACATGGCATTTATTTACCTTTTAAATTTTTTTTTTTTTCATTTTTTAAATTGTTGTTGAAGTACAGCTGTCTCCATTTTCCCGTCACCACTTTCCTCCGCCCCACCCACCGCCACCTCCTTCCCCCGTTTGGCTTTGTCCATGAGTCCTTTATACTTATTCCTTGATGACCTTTCCCCTTCAGTTCCCCTGTTGTCCCCCTCGCCCCTCCCCTCTGGTTACCATCAGTTTGTTCTTTATTTCAGTGTCGCTGGTTATATTTTGCTTGCTTTTTTGTTTTGTTGATTAGGTCCCACTTATAGGTGAGATCAAATGGTATCTGTCTGTCACTGCCTGGCTTATTTCACTTAGCATAATGCTCTCCAGTTCCAACCATGTTGTCGAAAAGGGTAGTAGCTCTTTCTTTCTTTCTGTTGCGTAGTATTCCATTGTGTAAATGTACCATAGTTTTTTTATCCACTCATTTACTGTTGGGCACTTAGGTTGCTTCCAATTCTTGGCTATTGTAAATTGTGCTGCTATGAACTTTGGGGTGCATAGGTTCTTTTAAATTGGTGTTTCTGGATTTTTAGGGGATAACTCCAGCAGTGAAATGGCTGGGTCAAAAGGCAGTTCCATTTTTAATTTTTTGAGGAAATTCCAACTTTACTTCCTCTTCAACTGTTTTCATCATTCTGTAGCTATCACTGGGTGACTATTATAACATTTGCTTATACAGCACTTGCCCAAGAACTCATTTTGCTGATGCAGCGTAGACTCTTGACAACTGGAAGTGAGCGCAGGGGCTCGTGTGATTATCCCACATTCCTGATTTGCCCACTCATAACAGCACTTGTGTTTTGCTGAGACAACATGAGTTTTTATAAGTTAGGGGGTGTCCAGAGGATGCTGCAGTAAAAAACGAGTTGACCAAAAAAAAGCAAAAAAAAGCAATGGATCATTTATCACCTTTGTATGAACAAGATGAATTTCTGTTTTCAACTGAAGAAAGGACTGCCGGGCCCAAAGACATGAAAAATGTAAATGGTACAAAAGAAACATAATTCAATATAAAAAAGGAAGACACATTTCACATCTTGGGAAATGTTTACATCAATGTGAAAAGGGATTAATAAATGTTTTTATAAGGGCAATTTAAAAAATCATTCTGGTTGCATCCTCCACTAAAAAAAAAAGAAATTGCATCATGACCCATTACACACTTAGGTTGAAACAGAAATTTCACACCCAAAAAGCTCACCGTGCAAAATGATATTCTCAGGCTATTCTATTAATAATATTAATAAATATTTTATAACATCAGAATATAACTTTTCTGTATTTCTATTCCATCCTATTCTGTTCTATTCTAATGTTTTTTCTTGATTGCTGGTCATGAGCCACTTAATCGATTTCAACATCTACTAATAAATCATGATTTGCAGTTTAAAAATAGGGATCTCAAGAGCTCTGATAAATATATTATTGAATGAAGAATATACATAGATACTTCTATGCATAAAACATTATTTTACAATCTGTAAAATGCGGAAAACCCATTTTTAAACTATGGCGAAATCTCAGCCTCCGTACTCATCCAAGATACGCAAACTATAAATGATAATAAAGCACAAAAAATAAAGCACAATTTTATTAGCAAAATTTAAATAATTAAAGATGAAAAGCAATAATACCGATGACAGCACACTAAAGGCTTTTCTTGAATGCACTCATTTATACCCCGCTTCAGGGCGAAACAAATCGAGGTGGTTTTATGTACTGAAATTGCCAAACACAACGGATGGCAGAATCTGTTGTTGCGATTTTGTCTGAGAAGCAATTTGGTAGCAGATTTGTGGAGTCATAAAAATGTTCACACACAAAAGTAATTCTGCTTCTGGGATTCCGTCCCAGTGAAGCAGTTCAAAGAAAAAGAAAAATCTCTGCGCGCCGCTCTGTGTATCGCGACTTAAGTAGCAAAAGATGACTGTCTAAATAGCCAAGAGGGGCTCAATGTTCAAAGAGGCTGTGCCACATCAACTCGGAATATTCTGCAGCCAATGCGGTGGGAAATGTGACGATGAAACAACGTGAGCGAATACTCATGCTAATAAATTCAAAAGTTATAAAACAAAACTCTGTGTGTTCCAGTTACTATGGCTGAAGAAATACTCGAAAATGATGATGAATATAATAATAAAAACCATCAATTTAATATTAATCAAATAATAATAAGCTCTTCTACAACAAATTCTATTCTTTGCCCAGATATGTGGTTGTCTGCGGCAGACTGTCTGTAAAGGCCATAGATAGACTCATGGAGACAAAAGAAAAATTGGTAGTGGGCTATTTCCTTGAAACACCAGGGCACTGGAGCCAGTGAAATGGTGTTGGAGAGAGAACAGATCTCCCCTCTCAAGTGCCCCTGCCCCAGCCCTGGCTCTGACTGCCCTCTGGACGGCTGAGCCCTGGAGAGATCACAGGACACAGTCTGAGAGAGAGGAAGTGAGCACCCTGTGGCCCGTGACCAGACCCTGGCACAACCCCGCAGGGTACAGCGGCGTGCTGGGTGCCTCAGCCCTGTCACACTAGGCTGTGTGTGTGAGAATGTGCTCTGTGTGTGTGGGTATGAGAGAGAGAGAGAGAGAGAGAGAGAGATGGAGAGAAGGAGCTGAAAAAGCTGTACAACTCTGGCTTGGCTTGTAGTGCTTTGTCGTGGGATGCCCCTAAAGGAGGATGACAAAGGTGGTGGGAGTTCTGTCTCTCACCTCATGGGACTGACACTGCCCAACAAGTCTGAGAAGTGCTGTCCCCAGGTCAGCAGGCCCAGGCCTGGGTAGATTCAGTACCCCCGGGGGCCCAGGACTGCCAGGGACTTGAGAATGCCAGTAGCAGGGGCCACCCGGACGGATTCATGCATGCTTCTGAGCAATTTTAGCCAAACCCAGAGACCTGTGGGGTGAGGCAATCTGCAGGGAGCCTGGGCTCCTGTAATGGCAACAACAGCTGGTCTGCAATGGCAGAGTCGGGGAGGCCGGGGCTGGGTGACCCTCCCTCCATATTTCTGATCTGTGGGTGGGGCCAGCCCTCAGGTTTCTTCATCCTGCTCCCCTGGGTCCAGCCCTACCTGCAATGAAACACCCTCCCCTGCTTGAGGGGGTCGAGGAAACAGTTTTGGGACGGTGCTACCTTCTTCTCTTCCCGCCACCCGCACCACCTTCCAAGGACCTTCTGCCAGAGGGGCCGCGTGGATGGGGCCTCTCCCCTCAGCCCGGGTGGATCCTGTCCGAAGCCACAGACGGGCCTGGCCTGGCCTGGCTTCCAAGGTGCCCTCTGCCAGGCAGCCAGCTCTGGGCTGCACACAAGCACCTTCCAGCCTGACACCCTGCGTCACCCTGGGCAGGATCACCTGCTGGTGAAAGGATGAGTTGGACCGTGCGGTTGATAGGGTCTCCACCAAACCTGCCGCTCTGTAATTCTGGGCTTAATTTGGAAAATACCACCCAAAAGGCCCTGTGGAAGCAAGTCCTTTGAGATACAGCTTCTCAAGACTCCGCCTCCAATACCCAGCCTTCATGGGAGGTCCCGGGCTGGACCCTTTCCCCACCCCAGGCGGGGTCTGGGGACCACAGAGGAGGATTGGAAGGAAGGAATCCAAGGGCCCAACGGTGGCGGGGGGTGGGGGTTGTCTTTGTGAGGGGGAGCTCCTGTTCAGAGGACACCAGAGAAGAGTCCCACCAACTCTTTCCCCAGCTTTGGTCTCTGCTTTGACCATAATGGAAATCTACACTGTAGTGGAAAGGTTCGGTTTTGTTCTGTTTTTCCCCTGGAACCATGGTGCTTTTCTGTTTTCTAAGTTTCCAAGGAAGAGTTCCTTTTGGAAAATTCCAACTCAGTCTCAGCTAACAGATGGAAAAAGGGATTTTCCACTTTTTCCCAGGATTTCTCTGGGCTGATAGGGAGACTTGGAGCCCCCAGCTGACACGGGCCCAGCCCCACAGGCTGACGGACAGGAAGGGAACTACCGGAGGGCTGGAGCTGAGGTCAGCCGGGGGCCCCTGGCCCTCCGCTCCCACTATCATCTCACCTGGACAGGGGGGGATTCTTAACCTCCTACTTGTTTTTCTAGGACTCAGCACTTGGGGTCCATCAGGATCCTAATTACCCGACATATTAAATCAGGTCATATTCCGATAGAAGTTCTCAGCTGGAATTTCTATTCCAAAGGAAAACTCTCTGAAGGAATTGGTCCCAGGGGTCTTGGAATCTTCTTTTACTCCTCTCTACCCCTATGGGCCATTCTGTGACTTCTTTCTCTTCCTCTTCTTCCTTTTTATTATTATTATTGTTATTATTATTATTATTATTGCTTTGGTAAATATTCAAAAAAAATTTTGAAATCGGGATAGAATTCATTTAACTATAAAATTCACCATTTTACAGTGCACAGTTCAGTGGCTTTTAGTATATACTCTCTATTCTGTGTGACTTCCGACCCCATTAACGTCTTCCCTGTGAGAGAGGAAGGGAGCTTGGGGCTGGAAGTTTCCCTGACGTATTACCAGGGCAACCCTGGCAGCTGAGATGCCCAAGGCTCCCTCCCGCCTCAGGGGCACAGCCACACCCCTCTCAGGAATTTCTGGGTGAATCCTGTGGGTGGAGCTGGAATCCTGCCATTAACGGGACTAGGAGGTTCTTGCGAAAAGTTTTTCACGTATGGGAATCCCTTACATCAGTGACACCAGAGTCAACACACAAAGGTTTCTGTGACCCCTGACCCCAAGAAGAAGGCAAGCCCTGAGGCTGAGCTGACCAGGTCAGGGTGGGGAGGGGTTCCCTCGGCCGTTGCCATGGAGGAGAGGGTCCTGGGATACTGGCAGGCTCTTTGCAGTCCATGTGACTCAACTCCCTCCTCCTACACATGAGGGAATTGAGGCCCGGAAACTAGGAAGTTCTACAATCTGACCACAGAAGACCTGAGACCAGGAGCCAAACTTCTGATTCTGGGCCAGTGTCTTTTCCACCAGAGTCCTCATTCAACAGTAACTAGTCATTAAACCCCGATCTTCGGGGCCTGGGACCTCACGGGTGAAGGGACAACTGGAGAAGGAAGAGAGATCCAGAGAGAAAGCCCCTTAGGAAGGCGTGGCTGCCCGCCTGGAGGCCGCCTGTCTGGCAGTTGCCCGAGAAAGTCCTCTCCTGAGAGGCTCACACGGGCAGCCCCCTCCCCAGGTCCAGCCCTGGTCCCCCGCCCCGGCCCTAACTTAGTGACAGCACGTTTCCTGGGGCAGAGTGGTGGTTTGTAGGAACTGGCTCATACCAGCTCAGGAGAGCCAAGTGTTACATTTTCAGGAATTTGGTAAAACACGATTTATTTAAAAAATTAAATGATGTAAACTTACGATTAAATTATAGTAGACACGAAGGTAATAAATACTCAAAATGCATCATTCCTAATTATTTTGTTACTACCACCTACACCCCTGGGTTACTTACGATTATATCTGCATGGTGTAATATCACACGGCTGTGCATCGCTTCCTTGTCTTGTGATGTCATGTCGTGACTTGCAATGGGCCACGGCGGGTGTATTTAGGCTGCTGTAATGGAAGGTTTGGTTTTGTTTTTAAATTCACCAGCCACCAAAAGGTCCACATTGTACATGACATCCTCAGGTGGGCAGACTGCACGTCATTACTGAGCCCCCACAGTGTGGCCGCTTCCCATCAGCCAGGGTGGAAAAGGGATGAGCGGGGCACCCACGGCTGTTGCGGTGGGACGGGTTACAGGGAAGGCTCCGCGGTTAAAAGGACCTGAAACTAACATCCTATTGAATGTCAACTATAATTTAAAAATTAAATAAATACATAAATGAATAAATGAAAGGACACACGCAGGTCTGCTCAGCCCATCCCTTCCTTCCTTCCTTCCTTCCTTCCTTCCTTCCTTCCTTCCTTCCTTCCTTCCTTCTGTCTTTCCTTCCAATCAATTACCTATTAATTTCATTCATCAAATATTTGGAATGTCCACTATCTGTAAGGCACCTAGCTGTCCTCTGGGGAGAAAACAAATGCCAGAATAAGAAAGACTTTCTTCCAGCACCGTTTTCTCTCTCCTTAGAAATAAATGGAGACGAGGGGGACCTCGGAATCTCTTTATTTTGGGACTTACAAAGGGTAAGGAAAGCAGATCTCAATTTTGATATCAGTGCTAAAGGTCTCAGAATGCAACTGGATTACCCGGCACTAAAACGTGCTTAAGCTTAAGCAACTTGACTTGTACTTGATTTAACACGAGAGAAAAGGATCTTTAAAATCCTCTGTCCAGCAAACAAAAATCCCCATCCACGTAGCCATTCAGTTGCACATGTAAGTGGGTGTGTGTGTTCCAGTGCTCTAAGGGGCCAGGCCTCGGGTCAGGTGGGTGCCAGATAAACTCTGCGAGATTAAGAAAGTTGATGAAAATCCAGCAGTCAAAGATGTCACTCTCAGCTTCACCACGTGGTGGCGCCATTGCTCCACTTCGATTTCCTCTCAGTTTGGAGCTCTGAAAATTTCCTACTTTATTTTGCTGATGGTTTGGAGGAAATTTTGTTGCTGTTGTTGTTTTTGAACCGTTTTTAATCCTCTGTTACAATCTTTGATTCGAACAGACAGCGACACAAGGAGGAGCCTCAAAGGGGGATGGTATTTCCCCCACCACCACCACAGGTGTTGGGGATACATTTTAAATTGAGTTAAAGAAGATGGTCCTTTGATGACAAAGACCTGGGTTCGTGGCAATCAGTTTCGGAAAGGCTGACCTACGCCTCCAAGTCATGGGGTCACTTTGCTGCCTTCTCGCTAGACCCTCACACAGAGATTACACATCCCGTGTAAGGAAGAGTCCCAGTGTTTGCTGATTACCTCCCGTGTGCCAAGTACTTTCCATGTCATCCCATTTAATCCTCTCAATAACCCTGTCTTTTATTTCTCTCCAGGGAAGCCTGAGGGAAATGAGGCTCAGAGAGATCCCTCCAAATCCCCCATTCTTTCTGCACACACATCATCTCAGTTCATTCACTGACCAAACATTGATAACAAAGCAGATTGGCAAGTGATTCTGTTTAGGACAAACAAAAGAGTCCCGGGCCTCCGCCTGCAGCAGACAGGCAATACCGAGCTCCCAGCGGCCGAGCAGCGGACGCGGAGTGATTCACGTCTGCCGCCAAGGGCGGTGTTAGAAAACACAAGAGAGGAAAAGAAATAAGTACTTGCTAATGAATAGGCAAGCGTGGGGTCACACCAGCAGCGAAAGTCAATGACTCCACGACGGAAAACATTTCAGCAAGCCGGAATGACGGCCGCCTGGGACCAGCAACCCACATCCCTTTCCAAGGACACTTCCTGTCCCCCTCACATCTGCAGACCTCTGCTAAGGCTCCAAGGGCTACTGGAGGGGCGTCCAGCTGGAGCCGAGAGGGATACACAACATAGATGATGTCCTCACTGTCTTTATCCATCTCATGTCTAACGTGGATCCAGGCAGGGTGGAGTTCCAGGTTAGTTAAGGTACAAACAGGACTGAAAATGAACGAGGAAATTAACTAGGAATCCGTCAATGTCATTAGAGAGACGATGAAAAGCAAATATGATCTGGCAGGGCGGAGCCGTGTCTAAGCAAGCATACGAGAAGTGAGGTGTAAGTACTGTTGAACTCAGGCTGACCCAGGCAGGCCGTGGAGGAAACAACCTTCTGGTCCCGTTTGAGTGGGCAGCGCAGGTTGTTACTTTAAATGCCTGTCGGGCTCTTTGGCCTCACTGGTCTCCCATCAGCCTCCCTTACGCCCAGCTGGCCCTCTGAGCCCACCGTGGGCAGCACCTGAGACCGCATCAAGCCCCGTCCTGAATCAGCCACGTTATTCACATCCCCGTCCTCTGCCTTAACGGCAGCTCTCCTCTCAGGACACCATGTCTGCCTAAACAAGGCCAAAGGGGGAAGACCCAGCCAACTGACAACCCCGACAACCCGACAGCCCGTCTGGGTGAGGTGCAGCGGAGGGACTGTTTGGTCTGATTTGCATGACGGTGAACTGTGTGTTGAAGTTATCGAATTGCAGCTTGAAAGGAATGGTGGGGCCTGGCCTCTCCATAGCCACCCCGAGCTCCGCGCCGTGTTTGCTCCCACATCTCGGTCCACAGCCAAATCCAGAGGAGTTGCTGCCCTGTGGACCTAGGCTGTGTGCGCTGGGCATCTCTGACACATCCGTTCCCTCATTCACTTGCTCAGCAAATGGCTGGTGAGCACCTACTGCGTGCCCAGCAGCCATCTGGGCACGGGAAGTCGCATGGTGGGCATGACAAGGAGACTTCTGCTCTCAGGGAGCTTAGGTTCTAGTGAAGGGGGACAAAGTCCACGCGAGCAAAAATCAGGTGGTGATGAGAGCCAGGTGGATGGAAAGAAACGTGGAGTGGCCGAGCGTGACGAGGGGCTTAGTTCTGAGTGGGTGGGACCCGTCTGCATGGACTCTGCAAACCTTCCCCAATGGCATTCTCTCCCAGATCCACTCAGCTTCGGCTTCCGCGGCAGGAAAACCAAAAGGCAGGCAGTGGGGGAAATGGGTAATGTCACTGCTTCTCGGTGACACCACAAATCCCCGGGGCGGGTGAGGGATTCCAGGAGGCAGCACTGCTCTGGCCCTGACCGATGACCGAGGGGGCTGGGACCAGGAGCGCTCTGTGGTCTCCCAGGGCCAGGGGCTGTGCCAGCGAAAAGAACCAGCCCGCCCTTGACAGGTGACAGAATGGAAGCTGGATGAGTGGAGAGCCTTCGCTGACACCACACAGCTGCCCATCAAATACCTGTTTTCCATTCCTCCGCCGGCCCCCTTATTTTTGAGAAAAGGAAGGGAGAGTATGGAAAAATGGGCAATAGCTTCTTTTAATTTTCCAGATTCCTGCCCTCCCCCCCCATACATGGCAATGCTTGATTTAACTTGGAAGAGAAGATTTCTAAAGTCTCCCTATTCTATAGTAATTTCGATGCAGTCAGTGAAAGGCGGCAGGGTTGTTGCTACGCAATGGGAGATCGAGCAGGAGTATCGATGCCCCTAGAGCCACCACTTGCTGACACCTGCTGTGACAGAGAATCGTGTGAATTATCTCACCCCTGTATATTCGCCTGCGAGTTAGGAGCTCACTCGTGAGGAAACTGAGGGTCAGGGATGTTAAGTAACTGGCCCCGGGTGGCACATACTGAAAGCAGGAGGTCTGAGATTTGAACGCGCATCTCCTTGACTCCAAAGCTTTGTCTTTCTTCTACTACAGCACACCAAAGAAAGTTCTGGAAAAAAGGAGAGTAAGGCATTAACTTGTCATCTTTGCTCCAAATATCAAAGCCCTGAAACCACATTGTTCCAGGTTTCTGGTAGCCATGCTCGCAGGTGTTGGCACGTAGCAGATCCCCAGCCCCGGACCCCAGCTAAGCCATCCCGAAGGACGACCTTGACTCCCTGCTCAGGCCCCTAATCTCCCGGGAAGTGCGGGGAAACCTCAGCGCATGTCACTTACTGCCCACGTTAGTGGGTTAGTGGTGAGCAGTGGGTTCAAAAGCCCGCTCCAACTCTTTCTTTCCCTGCTACCTAGTCCTTCCTCCACACGTCTGCCAGAGTAACCTGGCACGTGTAAGCCCGACGTGCCCTCCGTCACACTGAGAATGAAGCCTGAGCCCAGGGGTGGCCCAGGGCTGGTGTCTGCTTGCCTCTGGGTTCCTGCGTCCCTGACGCCATGCCCCGGGTTCCTGTCTCTCACTCTGCTGGGGCCACGTGGCGTTTTGCTAGGACACAGGACGCAAGCTCCTCCCTCAGGCACCTTGCAGATATGTTCCCACAGCCTGGGGACAGGCTTTTCGCCCCCGAAAGAGGACTGGACTCGCTCCCTTACTTATTAGGTCTCAGCTCAATGCCCCCTCCTCCGAGATGCTCCCTCTCACGGCCAGATTGAAACCCTCCCCCTTCACGCTCTCCGTCTTCCCTCTGCTCTATTTTGCTTCCTAACACCTTTTACCACTTGTTATTATTTTATCATTTTCCCATTGTCTTGAGTGCCTGTCTCTTAGGAGG
Organism: Mormoops blainvillei; assembly: GCA_004026545.1. Classification (NCBI taxonomy): domain Eukaryota; kingdom Metazoa; phylum Chordata; class Mammalia; order Chiroptera; family Mormoopidae; genus Mormoops; species Mormoops blainvillei. Next base: position 1,074 of record PVJD01018526.1, on the reverse strand, counting down.
ACATTAAGCGTGCTGAGGGCAGGAATTTTACCCATAAACCAACATGAGGTCCGTGGAAACCCACAGTGCCTAATACACTACAGACTCAATAACTGCGTTGAATGAATGTATGTGTTAACTGAAATAAAGAGGTAAACGGAGGCAAGCTCCAAAAAGATGAGTTCATTCAGGAATAGCTAAGAAATTGCAGTTCGGGACAAGCAAACTAGAACAAGCTGCGGGCTAGTCCATGGAGGTTTTGGGGTCGGCTGTGTTTATGTGCAGGGAACATAAAAGGGGGCGAGCTCGGTTAGAGTCCATTAAAATGACAGACAAACAGAGACCAGCCTTGAAAAGCTCCCAAGCAGACAAAACCAGTTTCGTCATGCAAAAAAAGCTCAAGTCTGCCCACCTCAGGAAACCAGCCAGACCTGGGTCACCGCCCACTCCCCTTTCTGGCAAAACTTCCCCAAGCCGATCTGAGACAACCCCTGACCAACCCCTTATCATCCAATTCCAACACTATCATGTTTCTGTAAATCAGGCATTTACAGGAAATCAATCTCCTCACCCCTGAGTTTTGTCTTCCTGAGGGAAGATGCCTAAGATTCTCCATTTTATGTTCTCTGGTTGTATTTTAGACTGAAATTCTTGCACAAATGAATGACCAAATAAGGAGCCGCAGCTCATTTTCCCCACGACACACACTGGGCTCTGAAGGCACGGAAGGCTTTTTGGAGGGAAACGGCCCCAGCCTCCGTGGCTTCTCCGGCTGCATCGGGAGTCCCGTGGCTCCGCTCCTCTTGCACCTCCTTACAAACGCCAGTTCTCAGAGCCGCCTGCGAAGCCTGGTCCCCTGCCGGCCAGTCTGGGGCCGGTTCTCATGCCTTCTGCGCCCCGCCCGCCACCCTGGCAAGGTTAGCTGATTTTGCTTCTGCTGCTCAGCTTGGCACCTTTGCACCTCCCGCTTCGGTGCAGGTCCAGATCAGCTCCCAGAAAGAAGCCTCTCTCCTAGTCGCGCCTTGTTCTAAAAGTAAATCACTGATAATGGGGAGGAAGAGTCTTGAATGGAAAGGCGGGAGAGAGGGAAGAAGG
>PVJD01018525.1:0-14208 GCA_004026545.1 Mormoops blainvillei | reverse complement strand
CACCAGGAAAACAAGCAATTCCTTTAAAGGAGGGGCAAAGGGCCTGAACAGACACTTCTCTAAGGAAGACATACAGAGGGCCGACAGATACATGAAAAAATGCTCAGCATCACTAGCCATCAGAGAGATGCAAATTGAAACCACAATGAGATATCACTTCACACCAGTCAGAATGGCCAGCATAAACAAATCAACAAACGAGTCCTGGCGAGGTTGTGGAGAACAGGGAACCCTAGTACACTGTTGGTGGGAATGCAGACTGGTGAAGCCACTGTGGAAAACAGTATGGAATTTCCTCAAAAAACTAAAGATGGAACCGTCCTTCAATCCAGCAATCCCACTGCTGAGACTGTACCCTAAGAATCCTGAGTCACCAATTCAAAAGAACCTATGCACCCCAATGTTCATAGCATTGTTATTTACAACAGCCAAGTGCTGCAAAACAGCCCAAGTGTCCACTGGCAAATGAGTGAATCATAAAACTGGGGTATTTACACAATGGAATACTATGCAGCAGAAAGAAAGAAGGAACTCCTACCCTGCGCATGGATGGAACTGGAGAGCATTACGCTAAGTGAAATAAGCCAGGCAGTGAAAGAAAGATACCATATGATCTCACCCATAAGTGGAACATAATCAACAAAACAAAGAAATGAGCAAAATAGAACCAGAGACTTGGAAATAAAGAACAAACTGACAGTGACCAGAGGGAAGGTGGGAGGGGGATAACAGGGGAAATATGGGGAAGAGGCAAGTAAAGGAACATGAATAGAGGACTCATGGGCATGGACAATGGTGGTGGATTGACTGTGGCAGTCGGTGGTGATGGGGTCGTGGTGAGCAATGTAGAAATATGTAGGATAGCTGTAACTGAACAGCAATAAATTTAAAAAAACAGTCTAGACAACCAATTTACTCCAAACACAAGAATAAACTCAAAATGGATAAAAGACTGAAATGTAAGTCACAAAACCATTAAAATTCCTGAAGAAAACATAGGTAGTAAAATCTCAGACATCCCTTGGAACAATAGTTTTGCCGATATATCTCCTTTGGGAAGGGAAACAAAGGAAAATAAAGAAATGTACTACATCAAACTAAAAAGCTTTGGTCAGCAAAAGAAACCATCAACAAATGAAAAGGGAATCCACTGAATGGAAGAACATATTTGCCAATGATATATCTGATAAGGGGTTAATTTCCTAAATATATAAAGAACTTATACAACTCAACACCAAGAAGACAACCCAACTAAAAATGGACAAAGGACCTGAACAGACATTTCTCCAAAGAGGACATACAGATGGCCAATAGATATATAACAAAATGCTCAATATCAGTAATCATCAGAGAGATAGAAATTATATTACAATGAGATATCACTTTACACCTGCCAGAATGGCTATCATCAAAAAATCAATAAACAAGTGCTGTCAAGGATGTGGAGAAAAGGAAACACTTTTGCACTGTTGGTGGGAATGCAGATTGGTACAGTCACTGTGGAAAACAAGACTGACTTGCCTCAGAAATTTAAAAAATATCCTTTTGACCCAGCAATACCACTTCTAAGACTATACCCTAAGAATCTGGAAACACTAATTTGAAAAATATCTGCACCTCTATGTTCACTGCAGCATTATTTACAATAGCCAAGCCTGGAAATAGCCCCAGTGCCCATCAGTAGATGAGTGGATAAAAAAGCTGTGGTATATTTACCCAGTGGAATACTATTCAGCCATAAACAGGAAGGAAATCTTATCATTTATGACAGCCTGGAGGTACATGGAGATTTTTATGATAAAAGTGAAACAAGTCAGTCAAAGAAAGACAAATATCCAGAGGCAAGAATATATGGAACAGAGGGGAGGGGTATTGGGGGACTGGATGAAAGAAGGTCAAGGGATTAGTCAAAAAACATATATACGTAACACACAGACACAGACAACAGTGTGGTGATAGCCAGAGGTTGGGGGTTGGGGGCTAGGTTGATGTGGAAAAGAGGAGGAAAATGGGGAAGGAAAGAGACTTTGCTTAGGGGGATGGGTCCACAATGCAGTGTGCAGGTGTTTTATTGAGTTGTACACTTGAAACCTGTATGGTTTTGTGAACCAGTCACCCCAATAAATTCAATTAAAAACAAATGAAGAATGAAGAATAATGTTTTGGAAAAAAGTTTTTAAAAAAGTGAAATAATAATTGTAGGCTGATTATGAATTCACTTACTTAATGGAATATTGTCCGCACTTAGTCCACCAAATAGGAAAAGCTTATCATCAGCTATTGGTGTTAAAGTGTGCCATGATCGATGTTTGGGGTGTTCTCCACTAATGGGAATCCTGTGGCAAGGGAAAAATATAAAATCTAGGTCCTGTGTGAGTTAAAACAAAAGGTTTTCAATTACCTCAGTTCTTAAAGGGAAAAATTGCTCTCACTAGTTTAAAATTTCATGTAGGTGGGATTAGTAAAATTTTACATAAGGTTTTAAAAGATTCTTAAATTCTTAGTTGAGTTTAAACAATCTTTCCACTTAGTGTCTATTCTACCTGGTCACAGAACACAGATTAAAAATTAATTCCCAGTTAATTCACAATGCATACTCAACATCATCCTTGTTGGTTAATCAGTAAAACTTCCTTAAGCCTTTCAACATAATTATTTTCATGTCTATAACTCTTAGCTGTTGTTTCATGTTTAATTTTGTGTTTTCAGCAGATTTCCTCGGTGACATTATGAGATTTTGCTGTTGTTTCTACTTTGGTGTGTTGTAGAATTTCCCAAAGCATTTTCTTCATCTGAAAATTCTAGCTACTCTAGCTTCAAAATAAAAGCATACAAGCCTTTTCAGATACAGGAGAAAAAACGCCTCTAAAAATTTCAAACAAATCTTGTTTTTATTCCTTAAAAGACAGAAACGGAAGTAAAATTATAAGCACAAAAGTGCTTTAACTAACTTAGGGGGTAAGAAGGCATCATTCTCCAGCATTCTGGAATGCTCCAGAATAACATGGGCTATTTGCAGAAAATATAATTTTTTTCCAAACTAGAAATATTTTTATTGAATATAAAAAACATTTTGGTTAGAAAACATTCAACAGCCACAAAAATTTTTTAATGAGAGTTGTATAATCCAGTCCACAAGCAATAAGAAATAATAATTTGGTATATATCTTTCCTGACTTTAATGTACACATAAATATTTATTAACATATATAAATGGGATCATATATTCTATTCCATTCTGTAATTTTTTTTCATTCAACTAATATGTTGTAGAATATTTCAGTGAAGCAGCTTCCTTTGGTAATGGAAGCATCTCAGCCTTTTAGGCAAATGTACCGTGATTTAAACAATTCTTACTTGTGGGCATGAAGGCTGATCTCAAGATTTTGTTTTTATAAATAATGTTGCAACAAACATCTTTGTGTACAGACACAACAGATATAATCGTCCAATTCTTGTCTTCAGGGAAATTCTGGATCAAAGTAGAAATTCTATTTTATAAATATATTACCAGAATACCTTCCAGAAAATTTGTACCAATTTTCCACTAATTATGGAAAATTGGTACCAGTACGTCCACTAATTATGTTGTTGCAAACTAGCAAGCACTGGTCATTTGTAATTACTTTTATCTGATAAGTAAAAATCAGTTTTAGTTCCATTTATGTAATTATCTATGAATTTGAACATTTTTATAAAATAGTATCGCCTGTTTGTATTTCTTCTACAAGTTGCTCATGCATATTCTTTGTCCACTTTCCTATCAGATTATTTGTCTTTTTCTTACCGACTTACTTCTTGTGGATCTTAGCCCTCTGTGTTAAAAATACTATAAATTTTGTGTAAAGTATATGATTGTCTAACCACTATGTTGAACACCTGAAACTAATACAAATAATATTAAATGTAAACTGTAATTAAAAATGTTTTTAAATTAAGAAAAATTCAAAATAAAATTTAAAAATACTGTTAGTCAAACAAGCATAAAAAAAGAAATACCATAAATACTACTCCTAAGTTTACGTTTTTTGTTTGCATTTTCCGATTTGCCTCTTTTTGTGGTATATTTTTCTACACAGAAATAATTCTTAAGTAGTTTGATCAACCTATCTTTTAATTTGTGAATTTTGGGTTTAAATCATTTTTAGAAACTCCTTCTCCATACTGAGATTTTAAAGATAATCTGTTATACTTTCTTCTTGTACTACTGTGGTTTTATTTTTAATAGCATTTATACTTTGGAATAATATATCACTCTGAGTTCATCTTATTACATGAACAGCTGAATTGGTAGCTAAATATTTAGCAGTATTCTACTGCTAAATGTACATATAAATTATGAGCCATAAATAAAATCTGACTTTTATCCACTCCATATCTGCTCACCTGTGATGACCCCGTTAAACAGTTACTTCATTTCTTCTACTGACCAGTCTTCAAGTATACGTAGTATAAAACCAGTACTTTTACATAATCTATTTTCAACAGCCAGTATTCTCATGTTTTATATAATTTGGTTAAAGAACAAACTCTATTTAAATCTATATATTCCTTGCTTAGACTATAATCTAAAGGGAAAAAAATAATATTTCAGTTTTAGAGAACAAAATTTGGATTATGGTGCACACACATACACACCCAGAAATGCCTATAGGTAAAAACAAACTCCACACTCACCTTCCAGACCAGGTCCAGGTATCTAAGTTCAGATAGTGCAAATCATTCATCCTAGTTTGCTAAAAGAAAAGTGTGTTAAATTGGTCAGAGTTTTACATCTTTTATAGGCTAAAATTTTGTTTAAAACAAGTTTATATTAAAAATAGATTATCTCTATTTTACTTAACATCATAAGTTTATATATCGGGGAACAATGCTAAGCATTAATAAAATTACCACAGAGCTACCAAATTAATGTGTCAAGGGGGAAACATGTAAATGGGTGTAAAACACAAGGCTTTACATAACAAATTAAACTCTTCTAATAATATGCTAAAGTAAAGGATTCTCCTCATTAAAATATGATTTATAATCATCTGTGATTATTCATGTGTGGTCTGTTTGGGAATAGAAGATAAAAGTCATTGAATAGTACCATGATCTCCAGATTATTTGAATGTTCAGTTCTATAAGTTCAGAGGATAAGTTTTATAAGAAATATCACACAAAAAATGTCCGTTGAAAATACTAACCAAAACACGTCCACCAAAGATATAGCCCTTATTTCCAAGAACTGCACATGTATGTGCGGCTCGTGGCTGTGGTGGAACTCCACCCTGCAAGCAGAGATCAGAAAATAGAGTACAAAGACTTGAAACATGTGAAATAATGTCACATTCTTATGCTTAGTATGAGAAATACAGGACTGTTAAATTACAATTATCTATGTAATTCCATTAGAAAACCTAATGTAAAACTTCACTCTCAATAAGCAATTTTCAACCTATGTCCTGCAAGAATATTTAAAACATGCAATACCTGACCATTTGGCCAGGGGCACTGACTTCTTTTCCCTTAGATTGTGAAATAAAAAACTAACAATCGCCAATACAACAACAGCCATCCAATGTGAATGAATCAAAATTACACCTATTTTTTTGACAGGCAAAAAAATAACATTTTTTGGTGTGCCGTAGAATTTTAGTATTTAGTTTATATGCCATGAAATGAAAAAGGTTGAGTATTGCTGCTCTAAATAGTAATAATTATAGAAAAATACCACAGGTATGCCTCATTTTATTGAGTTTCACTTTACTGTGCATTGCAGATACTGCATTTTTACAAATTGAAGGTTTGTAGCAACCTTGCATCATGCACATCTATCCGTGCCATTTTTCCAACAGCATTTGCTCACTTCGTGTCTGTGTCACATTTTGGTAAGTCTCACAATATTTCAAACTCTTTCATTATTATTGTATTGTATGGTGATCAGTGACCAGTGATCTTTGATGTTACTATTGTAATTGTTTTGGGGGGTGTCATGAAATGCACCCAAGTAAGATATAGTAGACTTAACAGATTAATGCTGTATGTGTTCTGACTGCTCCACCAACCAGCAATTCCCCCATCTTTGTCCCTCTACTAGGTGTCCCTATTCTCTAAGGCAAACAATACTGAAATTAGGCCAATTAATCACCACACAATGACCTCAAAGTGTTCAAGTGAAAGGAAAAATCACACTCTCTCACTTTAAATCAAAAGCTAGAAATGATTCAGCTTAGTGAGGAAAGCACACCAAAAGCTGAGACAGATCAAAAGCAGAGGGAAGATAAAAAGCTAGGCTTCTTGTACCAAACAATTAACCAAGATGTGAATGCAAAGGAAAAGTTCTTGAAGGAAATTAAAAGAGCAACTCCAGTAAACACACCAATGGTAAGGAAGTGAAACATTCTTATTGCTAACATGCAGGAAGTTTTAGTGGATAGAGGATCAAACCAGACCAAACCTTCGTTAAGCCAAAGCCTACTCCAGCGCAAGACCCCAACTCTCTTCAGTTCTGTGAAGGCTGAGAGAAGTGAGGAAGCTACAGAGGAAGAGTTTGAACCTAGTAGTGGTTGGTTCATGAGGTTTAAGGAAAGAAGCCATTTCCGAAACATAAAAGTACAAGATGTAGCAGTAAGTGCTGATGTCGAAGTTGCAGCAAGTTATCCAGAATAGCTAGCTAACACAATTAATGAAGGTGGCTACACTAAACAGCAGATTGTCAATGTACACAAAACAGCCTTAGATTGGAAGATGCCATCCAGGACTTTCCTAGCTAGAAAGAAATCAATGCCTGGTGTTAAAGTTTCAAAGGAGAGGTCGATTCTCTTGTTAGTGGCTAATGCAGCTGGCGACTATTTGAAACCAATGCTCATTTACTATCTGAAAATCCTAAGACCCTTAAGAATTATGTTAAATCTACTCTACGTGTGCCCCATAAAGGGAAAGACAAAACCTGGATAACAACAAATATGTTTACAACATTGTTTGCTGAATATTTTAAGCCCAATTTAACTGTTGAGACTTACTGCTCAGAAAAAAAAGAGTCCTTTCAAAATATTACTGCTCATTGATATTGCACCTGTTCCCCCAAGAGCTCTGATGGAGATGTGCAAAGAATTTAATGTCGTTTTCTTGCTTGATAATATAGCATCCATTCTGCATCCCAGGAACCAAGGAATGATTATTTAAGAAATACATTTCATAATGCTATAGATGCCATAGATTGTGATTCCTCTGATGTATCTAGGCTTACTAAATTGAAAACCTATAAAGGATTCACCATTTTAGATGCCATTAATAACCTTCATAATTTATGAGAAGAGGTCAAAATACCAACATTAACAGGAGTTTGGAGGAATCTGATTTCACACTCATGAATGACTTTGAGGGGTTCAAGATCTCAGTGTAGGAAGTAACTGCAGGTGTGGTAGAAACAGCAAGAGACCAAGAATTAGAAGTGGAGCCTGAAGATGTGACTGAATTGCTGCAATCTCACGATAAAGCTTGAACGGATGAGAAGTTCTCATGGATGAGCAAACAAAGTGGTTTCTTGAGATGAAATCTACTCCTGGTGAAGAGGCTGTGAAGATCATTGAAATGACAACTAAGTATTACATAAACTTAGTTGATAAAGGAGCAGTAGGTTTGAGAGGACTGACTCCAATTTTGAAAGATGTTCTACTGTGGGTAAAATGAAATCAAACAGCATCCCAAGCTACAGAGAAAGTGCTCATAAAAGGAAGAGTCAATGATGTGGTAAACTTCACTGCTGTTTTATTTTAAGAAACTACCACAGCCACCCAACCTACAGTAACCACTACCCTGATCAGTTGGTAGTCATCAATATTCAGGCAAGACCTTCCACCAGCAAAAAGATTATGACTTCCTGAAGTCATATCACATGAGGTTAGTTTTTTTAGCAATCAAGTGTTTTTAAATCAAGGTATTTTTAGACATATTGCTATTGTACACTTAATACACAACAGTATGGTGTAAACATACTGTTATTTGTTCCAGAAAACCAAAAAATCTGTGTGACTCACTTTATTGCAGAGGTTTGAAACCAAACCTGCATTATTTCTGAGGTATGACTATAAAATTCAAGGACGAAATTTATTCACCCAGACCTTTACTTTTAAATGTTTTTCTTAAAAGTTTGACACCATTTAGCAAAATAAGATTTTATGTAAATTTTAGCTTAAAATATAAGGATTTTAAAAAAGATATTTTAGAAGATTCTCTTTCTCCCCTCCTCCTTCCTTCCCTCCCTGCCTTCTTCTATCTTTCTCTCTCGCAGACACACACACACACACACACACACACACACACTCACAGAGCTAAAATTATAAGTGAGCAGAACACAGTGTGATGATTTCAGAGACTCTAAAATAATAAATCTGTCCTACAGAACTGTTGGTGCTCCAAATTCCACAACAAGAACTTCATTTTTTGACATAAGCCAAACAGTGCTTTATCTCTTACTAAAGCTTCACATTAACTGATAACACTTCTCTATACTTTGAATAAATATAGCAGATCTTTTCTTCAGAGAAATTTTGAATTGGTGGGAAAAGAGAGTATAATAAGTAGATAAATGAATAAGATTTGAAGGAAAAGTCTTCTGCATAATTTCCATGTGTTCATGGTGGGTCTGTATTTGTGTATGTATTTCACTTCGAGTTCTGAAAAACACCAACATTGTCAGCTCAGTGGCTACTAAATGTGGGCATAGGAAACTTTAGCTCTACATCCAATATCATAGTTCCCTAGACTTCTCAGGTTTACTTGAGTAACTGTGCTAAAGTCTACATGGTAAGAAATAATTCAGTATTACCTATATAACACTTAAATAAATGAGAGAGAACTCTCTGAGTTGTGGTTCCCAGACTTTCCAGAAAACCAAAATTTCATTATTACCCCATCTCTGATCTGAAATTTGGAATAATTCTTCTACTACAAACACATTTATTATGAAATAAATATCAAATTTCTCCTTTAGCTTATAAAATATATTTAATAGCAAACCAATGCTTCTAAAAAAACTGCGTTCACACATTTTCAAACAAAAGCAAAAAAAATGACATGTGTATTAGCCTGTGTGCCTAACTGCATAAGTAACTTTCAATGTTTATTAGGTTGTCTGAAATGCTGACAATGACTCAAAGGTCCCTGTTCCCACTACATTGCTCTTACAGAGGGAAAAATCTCATGTAAGAAAACACGTCCAACTTTCCATTTTACAAATGACACACAAAATGGTTTATCTAAAGTATACTGGTCTTTCATGACACAATTAGAATGTAAATTTAGTTTTTTCAACTTCAGCATTGATAACTGTTGCCCTCTACCATGTTGCTTGTCCTTTTGATGCAGAAATTTGGGAATAATGAAGTAATTTAAGAATGTCTCTAAAAAATAAAGAAAACAGATTTCAGCTCTAACCATGTTGGAAAAACTTTCAGGTATAACATAAATAATATAAGAATCTGTTTGAAGATACCATCAGGAAAACTACAGTGGAAACACTGTCAAGGACTAACTAATCGCATTATCTGCAGATGTCCTGTGCAGAAGTCATGTGCCTCTGTTGGAGCAGAAGGAGGAGAGGAATACAATTAAGGTAAAGAGGGGAGCGGTCAGAGGAGTCAGAGAAAGACTTAAAGTCAAAGAACTAATTATAAGCAAACTCAGCGGCCTTTAACCACAGGAACACATTCTAAAAATATGCCTTTGGTTGTTCCTTGTTTTCTAAGGAAGTAGAGGGGGGAGAGGCATGAAAGAGATCCAGGATGAGTTTCGGTAGATACAGTGTCAATAATATTTCTCTCCACCAGCTTGTTGACATGAAATTATTTCAAGCGCAATATAATGCTTTTATTTCGTTAATAAAAGACACAAATCTTAAGACTTCTGGTCAAGATGGCAGTGCAGGCACACGTGGCTCACCTCTTTGCACAACCACATCAAAATTACAACTAAAATATGGAACAACCATCACTCAGAACCTTCAGAAATCCAGCTGAATGGAAGTCTGACAACTACGGAATTAAAGAAACAACATCGACCCAGGCTGCAAGGAGGGGAACAGAAGTACAGAAGTGGAATGGGCTGGTCCCTCACCTATGTGTGGTAGATAAAATTTTGGAGGGGTATCTCGGGAGTGGGGAAATTCAGCCCCACACCAGGCCTTCCAGTCCAGGGTTCCAGTCTTAGGGAAAAGATAAGTTCCACAACTTCTGGCTGCAAAAACCAGTGGGGACTGAATGGTAGAAGAAACTGCTGGAGCCCCAAGCAGTTGCTCTTAAAAAACCCACACACAGACTCACCTATTCAGACTCACTCCCTCTGAGCTCCAACACTAGGGTAGCAGCTTGGAAGGCATCACTGGCATACTGGGAGAAACTGAAGTGTCTGGCATCAAGACAAGCAGAGGCTATTGTCCCTTTTATAAACCCTCCCCACACAGAGTCGGCAAGCTGGTGCCATGTCTGAGACTCCATCAGCCTGGCTAACACTGTTTGACCCGCCTTGGAGATCCCCAGAGACTCCACCCCACCCAATTTATGGGCCCATCCCACCTGCTTTTCCATAAGAATGGCTGGTCTAGGCTCCTGCTTCACAACATCCTAAGTCCTCTCAAACAAGCTACAGCTGGCTTCAATGAGCCCCAGGCCGGGCACTAGCAGCACCCAGCTTAGATTCACAGCTTGGCTTCACCTGGGCATCTCCAGCCCCAGCACAAGTAGCAGCCATCTCAGATTGCTTTATAGCTCAGGCAGGGTGGCCCCTGGCAAAACACAAGTGGGTGCTGACCTGGGCCTGCACCACCCAGGAAACCCCAGGGCCAGCGCACCCAGTGGACAGTGAGATACCACTGGTGTTGGAGCACCACCACCCTGCTGCTACATGGCTGATCCTCCATGGAAGGTGGAGGTTGGTGGTCAGTGATCACAGCCAATTCTTGCTGCTGATTGGCCTGGGTAAATCCCTCCCGTTGATCTGCCAACAGCAACCAAGGCTCAACTACAAGAGGAGGGTGTACTCAGCCCACACAAAGGCTACACCTTGAGCACTCAGCTTGGGTTATAGGGGGAGCTAAGCCACTGGACCCTACAGGACAAGCACTACATTAGGCCATGCTAACAAGACATGGAGTAAAAGCAGTTTTACCTAATACAAAGAAACACACATGAGGAGGTTGCCAAAATGAGGAGACAAAGAAACATGGCCCAATTAAAAGAAGAGATCAAAACTCCAGAAAGAGAACTAAACTAAATGGAGATAAGCAATCTATCAGATGCAGAGTTCAAAATACTGGTTATAAGGATGCTCAAGAAAGTTGGTGAGGACCTCAACAACATAAAAAGATCCAGAATTACAGTGAAAATACTGACAAGGACTAAATAATCGCATTATCTGCAGATTTCCTGTGCAGAAGTCATGTGCTTCTGTTGGAGCAGAAGGAGGAGAGGAATACAGATTAAGGTAAAGAGGGGAGGGGTCAGAGGAGTTGGAGAAAATGAAGGATACACGAATTGAAATAAAGAACAGTTTATAGGGAAGCAACAGCAGGGCAGATGAAGCTGAGAATCGGATCAATGATTTAGAACATAGGAAGCAAAACACAACCAATCAGAAAAACAAGAAGAAAAAAGAATAAAAAGAAAATAAACCGAGGATAATATAAGCAGTCCCTGGGACCACTTCAAGAGGTCCAACATTCACATGATAGGGGTGTGCCAGAAGAAGAGAAAGAGCAAGAAATTCGAAATCTATTTGAAAAAATAATGAAAGAAAACTCCCCTAATTTCATGAGGAAATAGACATGCAAGTTCAGGAAGCACAGAGAATTCCAAACAAGATAGATGCAAAGAGGCCCACTCCAAGACACATCATTATTAAAATGCCAAAGGTTAAAAATAAAGAGAGAATCTTAAAAGCAGCAAGAGAAAAGAAGTTAGTTACCTATAGGGGAGTTCCCATAAGACTGCCAGCTGATTCCTTAAAAGAAACTTTGCAGGCTCGGAGGGATTGGCAAGAAATACTCAAAGTCATGAAAAGCAGGGACATACAGCCAAGATTGCTCTACTCAGGAAAGCTATCGTTTAGAATCAAAGGGCAGATAAAGCGCTTCCCAGACAAGAAAAAACTAACGGAGTTCATCATCATATATAATCACCAAAATATAATCATATGAATGTTAAAGGGACTTATTTAAGAAAAAGAAGCTGAAAACTATGAACAATAATTTGCCAAAATACGTATCTATCAACAACTGAATCTAAAAAACAAATTAAGCAAACAAGAAGAACAGTGACAGAGTCACAGATACAGTTTTGATGGTTGCCAGACAGGTGGGCAGGTATGGGGGAATGAGTGAAGAGGTGAGAAGATTAAGACGTACAAATAGGTAGTTACAGAATAACCATGGGGATGTAAAGTACAGTATAGGAAATGGAGTAGCCAAAGAACCTATATGCATGACCCATGGATATGAACAATGGTGGGGAGATTGCCTGAGGGAGTGGGGGGTTGCGAGGTAGAGTGGGGTAAAGGGGGGAAAATCAGGACAAGTGTAATAGCAAAATCAATAAAGCATAATTAAAAATAAATAAGACACAAATCTTAACATTCCAAATGCTGACTGAAGGGAAATTTAGTCAACAAGTATAAATGACTGACTGTTGATCAGTTCTAAAAGTAGAAATGGGGTGAAGAGGACAGAAGGGCACTGGAGACCTGAAATTCAGGGCTTGGAAAAAGAGGAGGCTAAGAAGGGTCTTCTTACCCTCTAACACTTATTAGTTTACAAGGAACTTCCTATCACTTGCATCAGCAGTAGTTGGACTACAAAGAATTTTAGTCATGTATGCATATTAGTGGACAATTTTGTTTTTCCTGTTCAACACTCAATTCTGTACAGTTCTGGTTAGTTTATCAGTCACAGTACCCTGCTTCCCAAAGGGTAGTCCTGGCCAATCATCCCCTTGGCAACGGAAACAGATGTGAAGAGTGGGAACATGCCTGCATAGAGCCAGAATCCTTTTCTAGAACTAATCTATAAGCACTGAAATAATACAGCTTCAATAGAAAGAACTGCTTGAGTAGCGAGGGCCACACTGACTCCTAAATGAGCCAACCAGTCTGCAACCCACAGAATGAAACTAGCATGGCATGAGAAACACAGAGAAGCAGGCAAAGAAAGATGGAAAAGTAATGTTGAGTAACTTGTTCCAGTTCCTGAGTCCTGGTCCCTGTAGCTCTTCCTTCCACTGTGTGAGCTCCTCCACAGTACACTTTCCAGCTATGTGAGAATTACTGCTGCTTAAACTGATCGGATTCCTGTTTGCTCACTAGCACATGAAAGAGTATTAATAATGTATTTGTACCAAGCTACAACTGCCTATAGCCCTGATCTCAAGGGTTCCTGAAACATGGGCTCTTAAAAATCCTGAATTTCACTATAAAAGGACTTTTTAAAAGAACCTTCCTTAAATCAGGGCACCATAGTAGTAGGTTAACAATGATGATGGCACCTCGTTGCAAGATTTTTCTAGAAAACCCTTAGTTAACCTGGAGAAAAATATGATTAGTGACAGTGCTCAAGAGAACCTCTTTGTATGTGATCACAAACTCAATTATTAAAATCCAAATAATACAGTAAAAATATTTTTAAATGTATCAACATATACATATAAAGGTAATGATTAACAATACTTACTTTAATTTCTGGTTGAAACCAACTCTTTGTCTTTGTGTCAAATACATGAACATCATTATGCCATCCCCAGAATATCTGCTCTTCCTAAAACAAAAAATTTTTAAATATTTAAAAGATTTTATAACTTTTAGATTGTCATAGTTTCATTGCATATTTACTAGTGAAATAATAGGCACCTTTACAAAACTTGAGATGTTACCATACTCATAACCCTAACGCGCACCGGTAGCTCACAAAGTATGGTTCCAGGACCAGGGCAGCGGCACCCGGCAGCTTCTCACAGTATAGCTTGCGGCGTGTTATAATTTACTTGTTAACAATCTTCCAATTCCCTCAAAGGATTGTCTCTTTTAAAATTGCAGAGAACAGAATGATGTTTACATTTTGAAATCTGTTTTTCTAAAGTACATACTCAAAATCCCTGATTTTTGCTATTGTAAACTTTAGGGGACTATGGTTCCTTTTTCAAAAAAGTTCCAAAGACTTCTACTTAACCAAGCAATTTG
>PVJD01018524.1:0-14212 GCA_004026545.1 Mormoops blainvillei | reverse complement strand
GAACTTTTTTCAAAATTAAGTGTTGAGTAAAAGAGAATGCTTATAATGTTAACGTATAGGGAAAATATCAAAGGGACTCAGGAACTAACGTGAGGTGATCAAAGATGGACCCACTGAATCACCAAAAAGAGTAACATCTCCAACACACCAGAATACTGAAAATTCATTTAAGCCCATGAGCTAATAACAATAACAAAATGAAACGGAGAAAACATTCTGCCCCTCAGGAGCGTGTTCAGCATTTTGGAAACTGTCCTGTACGAACCAGGGATCCAAGCAGAGTGAAGGTGATTTTCTTAGAAAATTGTCCCAGCGAGTAGGTGAAGCAGAGATGGTAACGGAGCACGCAACCATCTCCTCTCCCCTGAGGGGTCAGGGGATCACGGCCATGAACATCGGTCACCTGACGCAAACATCAAAGAGAGACAGGAAGATTCATGGGCTTCCAGAAGAAAGAAGACAAGTGTCATGGACAACAGTCTTGCCAAAAGAACTGAACCTAAATCTGAGTAAATTTCTCATGTAACTTCCATCTTTACAAAGCAAACAGAAAATTTTTTAAAATAAAATCAAAACGGATGGCAGTGCAATCAACACAGTCCAGACTGTGGAAAATGAGGGTAAACAACCCAAAAAAACAAATTGCATTGAAATAACACAAGAGACATAAAGGCATAGTTACTGATGAAAAGATTTAAAAACCTATCTACCAGTTGAAACCTATGAACTCTATTGTATTCTGACTGAAAAGACAAACCAAAAATCTTTTTGAAAAACTGTGCAGTTCTGAACATTGAATATTATGTAAGAAAGAAGAGGCCCTGGCTGCTGTGTCTCAGCGAACTGAGTGCCGGCCTGCAAACTCAAAGGTTGCCTGTTTGATTCCCGGTCAGGGCACGTGCCTGGGTTGCAGGCGTGTGGGAGGCTCCTGATTGATGTCTCCCTCCCTCTTTTTCTCTCTCCCTCTCCCCTCCCTAAAAATAAATAAATAAAATCTTTTAAAAAAAGAGAGAATAGTATTGTGGGGCTATCCCCACCCACTTTTTCAAAGACTTATCATTCAAGGATACATACACAAATACAGGTAAGGCTTTTAAAAAGCCAAGTCAAGGGGGGAAATATCTGTCAAAGGCGGATGAATGGTCACATGAGGAAAAGGACTGGAAAATGCCCGCTGGATTTGAGTATAATTAGGTCACCGTTTATCTTTACCAACAGATGCGGGAAAGTGGTAAGGACAAAGCCGAGACACAGAGAACTGAAGTGGGGATGGGAAGTGAGGATGTGTTTACTACAGAATACTTTTTTTGTATTCTTCCTGAGCAACCAAATAAAAAGAGTAACAGAGATATTTGAAGGATGTGCAGGTCATTGTCCCATGACTTCCGGTTTTATCCCTGGATTGAACAATAAAGATGGAAATGTCTTCATGCTCACTCATCCTTTTTCTCAGCGATGCTGTTAATCTTAGTTCAATGCAATTTTCATCTCAAGAAGATAGTCTAGTTCTTATCTGTAGTAGTGCAAATTGAGCCTTTTAAAATATCTTTTCTGTCTCTACTCAATTTTTTCAACATACGGAATACAGTTATAGACAATTTTAATGTCCTCTTGAACTGCAACACCTGTGTCAGTTCTAGGCCCATCTCAGCCAATCGATTACTTTCTTTATGGGTTGTACTTTCCTACTTATTTCCCCCAATTTCTCAGCTCTTCCTCAACTCTGTCTCGGTTTTCCCGCCCTGTTCCATGGCAGGAAACTCTAAGGGAGTAGTTCACCTTGTGCATTTCCAGCCTCTCAGAGGAATGTCTAGTGTTTTTACATTAAGCAAAATCCTGACTTCAGATTCCAGAGGACTGAAGCATAAACATATGTGTGCGTGTGAGCCTGTGTGTATGTGTATAAATTTTAAAAGTTTATATATGTCCTGTGTGTGGTTGATATATATCTATCACCTGTATGGGTGTATATCAGACATACTATGCACATTAGGTTATAACTTCATGTGTATGTATGCACATACATTCATGTTAGTGAATGTATCAGTCAATTCCCATTTTCTTTCAAGTTTTCTTTTTTAAAATTGATATGCAGTTTAAATATCTTCAGGGACTTTTTCAGCCTCTTTGGAGAGACAAGATTTTTCTTCTTAGCTGTACTCCAATGGCATATTATATCAATGGATTGCCAAATATTAAACTGTCAGGAGCCGACCAACAGCCGACCTTTGGCACAGTCAGGGCAGAGGAGGCGCAACTGCAGGGCAGAAGCAGCCATGGTTGGATCTCCTGGTCATCCCTCCTCGCAGGCCTAATGTTATTGATGGTTGTGACGAGGGAATCAAGGGTGATACCAAAGATGAAATGCTACTTGCCCTGACTTATGATGTAAATGCTTCTCCCCCACCTCTGTAAGCCCTTTTTCGCACCAAATCTATACCACACCTCCCAAGACCCTTCCCCCACTTGGCCCAGCATAAAAGGAGTGCGGGGCTATTGTTCTGGGCTCAGAATTTGGAGTTTGTCTCCTCTGGGCCCGTGCACATAAATAAAGATCGTGCTCCTAAACCCCTCAGTGTCTGGTCGTTTCATTTTTCCATAACATTTGGTTCCCTGACCGGGAAACGACCTTACATAAATTCGGACCAATTTGCCGCCGACTGGGCAGGGCAGGTCGGACGCCCGGTGGCCCGGCTGGGGACCGGTGAAGAGCGTGCCCTGAGATTTCTCAGGCCCCGACCGGTCGGGACACCGGACTCCGGCCCGCGACTCCAACCGGGAAGTGGGGGCTTCGGAACACGATCTATTAGAAGGCACCGGATAGGTAAGTGCCCCGGGGACCAGACCCAAGATCGGGAGGGATTTGGGTCCCTCATCTATTACGCCAGGATCGAGACTACAGAAGTCTGACCGCCGGACCCTCACTCAGGGAGGGAGCTGAATAACCTCTGAATGTTTGAGAGTGAACCCAAGTGTGTCTGTGTTTGTGGCTCCTCGGGCGCTAGCCTACTGAGCGAGAGTGGGTCCCAACCTGCGATTCCTGTGTCAGGTCGTACGGTATAATGGTTGACAGTTAACCCCGAATTCTGTTGGGGCAAACTTAGCCAAGACCGACTTCATCCCGCGAGGGAATAGGCCAGGTGGACAAGTGAGTGCCCCCACCCTTTGTGTGTCTGCGCCACGCGGGAGGGAAGCCATGGGGGGGCGGACCTTCTACAATTTTAGATTGTATGCTGCAGAATTTCAGCAAATTTAAAGAGCAAGACCCATCGCTTGATGCGGGTCAATTAGAGACATTTTGTACTGCAGAGTGGCCGACTTTTGGGGTCGGCTGGCCCCCCGAGGGAACACTAAATCTATCCACTATAAGAGCAGTTCACCTGAAAGTTACAGGAAAGCCAGGACATCCTGATCAGTTTCCCTATATAGACAGATGGCAGGAGTTGGCCCAGGATATGCCCAGCTGGCTTAGTAAGTGTGCGGGGACTCAGGGGCGCCATAGAGGAGCCTCCAGCGGGGCACGCCCAAGAATGTGTTGTCCGCAGGCGCCCCCTTCGGCTCCCCTGCAGGAGCCCCTGACTTCCCGGCCTTCTATCTCGCCCCAGGGGCATCAGTCTGCCCAGGAGCCCTCCCCGGTTCGGTACCCAGCCCTGCCCCATCCAGGTCCGTCACCCGTAACTAGTAGACTTAGAAGCCACCGGTCCCCTCTTCAGATGCCACTCCGAGAGGTGCAGGCGGCGCCCAGAGTTAATGAGGACGGGACTGTCCAGCCTGGACTGGTTACTTATTACTACCAGCCATTCAGTACTACTGACCTCCTGAACTGGAAACACCACACCCCTCCATTCTCGGAGAAGCCACAGGCCATGATCGAGCTCACAGACTCGATCTTCCAAACCCACTGGCCCACCTGGTTCGATTGTCGCCAACTCCTCCTGACTTTGTTCAGCACTGAGGAGAGGAGAAAAATTCTAGAGGAGGCCCGGTGCTACCTTGAAGCGCATGCCCCGGTAGGAACCCTAGATCCCTCAGATTATGCGTGCCGCGCTGCCCCCGAACAACAGCCCACTTGGGACCCAAACACTGAGCGAGGGCGGGCCGCCTTGGATCTGTATCGCCACTCCCTGTTACAGGGGATAAGGGCGGCGGCCAGAAAGCCCACTAATATGGCTAAGGTCGCCACCATACACCAAAGGTCAGATGAGTGCCCCAGAGACTTCCTTGAGCGGCTGATGGAGGCATACCAAGTGTTTATCTCTTTTGACCCAGAGGCAGCTGAAAATCAAAGTATGGTAGCCATGGCCTTTGTCTCTCAATCGGCTGCGGACATCAGGAGGAAGCTCCAAAAGCTTGAGGGCTTCACAGGAATGACCTTAAATCAACTCCTAGAGGTCGCCAATAAAGTATATGAAATTCGAGATGAGGTGGCCGCAGCAGCCCGCCTAGAGGACCAGAAAATGCAGGCCACCCTGCTGGCAGCCGCACTAGGAAGGCCGGCCCCCAGAGGTGACCCGATCAATAAAAAGGGACACTTCAAGGTAGAAAAGGACCAGTGTGCCTATTGTAAGGAGCGCGGGCACTGGAAGCGAGACTGTCCAGCTCACAAGCGGCGCGAGGAGATGCCCGTCAGCCAGACTATCCCACCACCACCAGTCCCCAACATATTGGCCCTCTCCGGGTTCGACCAAGACTAGGGGCGACCGGGCTCCATCACCCTCGGTCCCCAGGAGCCCATGGTCAGGGTCAAAGTTGGGGGCCAAGACATTGACTTTATGGTGGACACAGGGGCGGAACACTCAGTAGTCACCGTCCCAGTTGGGCCCCCCACGGGGAAAGAAGTCCTCATGCAGAGAGTCACTGGACTCTCGGCTAGCCCCCAGAAATTTTGTGAGGCACGGAAGGTCAAACTTGGGGGTCACCAGATCTCCCATGAGTTCCTCTGCCTACCAGATTGCCCTGTCCCCCCACTAGGCCAAGATATCTTGACCAAGCTAGCAGCGCGGGTCACCTTCCGGCCAGAAGGGGCCTCCCTGGACCTCCCCATGCCACGAACTATTGCCCTAGTGCTTCCACGAGAAGAAGAATATAGGCTCCACCAGGAAGACAGAGTGTCAGCCCCAGACCCCCTCTGGGCTAAATACTCTGGGGTCTGGGCAGAGAACAACCTGCCGGGGTTGGCCAAAGAACGAGAGCCTGTATTAGTAGAACTTATACCCGGGGTGACTCTGAGGTGCTTAAAGCAATATCCAATATCCAGAGATGCCCGCCATGGTATAGCCCCAATAATCAACAAACACCTAGAAGCAGGGATCCTGGTCCCCTGCCAGTCACCATGGAACATGCCACTGGTCCCCGTCAAGAAGCCCGATGGATCTGGTTACAGGCCAGTGCAGGCCTTGGGGGCAGTCAACCAGGCCACAGTCACCCTGCACCCGGTGGTCCCGAACCCGTACACTCTATTGGGCCAGTTGCCACCGACTGCTACCCATTTTACTTGCTTAGACTTGAAGGACGCCTTTTTCTGCATCCCCCTAGCCCCGCAGTCGCAGGCGATATTTGCCTTTGAGTGGGAGGACCCAGTATCCGGGGAGAAATCCCAGCTAACTTGGACAAGGCTACCACAGGGATTCAAAAACTCCCCCACCATTTTTAGTGAGGCCTTAGCAAGAGACCTGGAGGTCACCCTGCTCCAATATGTAGATGACCTGCTACTAGCCAGACTGGGGATAGAGGACTGCCGAACCCATACCGGTGTCCTGCTGCAGTTACTGCAGGACCAAGGGTATCGAGTGTCCTGGAAAAAGGCGCAACTTTGTCAAGCAGCCGTCAGGTACCTAGGGTTCCAAATTAGTCAAGGGCAGCGGACTCTCGGGGTAGAAAGAAAAGCAGTCATTAAGCAAATGGCAGTCCCGACAACCAGAAAGCAACTCAGGGAATTCCTAGGAGCAGCAGGTTTCTGCCACCTATGGATACCTGGTTATGCCCAAATAGCAAAACCCCTATATCAGGTCACAAAAGGCCTGGACACTGAACCATTCCTTTGGGCATCTGAGCAAGAAGGAGCTTTCCAGCAAATTAAAGACTGCTTAGCTAGCACACCAGTCCTAGGGCTCCCAGACCCCGAAAAGCCATTTTGGCTTTACATACATGAAAAGAATAAAGTAGCCCTAGGTGTACTAACCCAAGATTATGGACCTTGGAAAAGGCCGGTAGCATATCTATCCAAGCAATTGGATAACGTTGCGGCCGGCTGGCCACCGTGTTTGAGGGCAGTCGCAGTAGCGGCAGTCCTACTGAGGGAGGCTGACAAACTGACCTTTGGTCAAGAGACACACCTTTATCTGCCCCACTCCGTGCACAGCCTCCTGGAGGGAGCCGGGCACCAGTATCTGTCCAACCCACACCTTGCTCAGTACCAAGGACTACTCCAAGGGAACCCCCGAGTCCACCTAAAAACTGCAGTCTATCAGCCCCACCACATATCTGCCAGCAGAGCACAGGGCCCCTGACCATGATTTCACGGATGTCACCAACCAGGTCTATGCCAGCTGGCCTGACCTAAAAGAGCAGCCCCTCCCTCACAACAATTGGACACTGTACACTGACGGAAGCAGCTACCTGACAGAGACCGGGGAGCGCCACGCAGGCTACGCAGTCACCACCCAGAACGCAGTCATAGAGGCGAGGGCCCTCCCAGCTGGGTGGTCAGCCCAACGGGCTGAACTGTTCGCGCTCATACGAGCCCTAGAATTAAGTAAAGGGAAGACGGTCAATATATATACAGACTCAAAATATGCCTATGCTACTCTGCATTTCCATGGAGTAATCTACCGAGAAAGGGGCCTCCTGACCACAGAAGGGAAGGAAATTAAAAACAAACAAGAGATACTCAGGCTACTAGAAGCTGTAAAGACCCCAGCCCGGGTGGCCGTAATCCACTGCCGCGGTCATCAGCGAGGTCACACCAAAGAGACAGAGGGAAATAACTTCGCTGACCAAGCCACCAAGAAAGCAGTTCGCGGGCTGCCTGAACCAATCGCTACCCTCCACCCACTGCTGGGGGTAAGCCCGGCAGGACAAGATTATAGCCCAGAAGAAAATCAGTGGGCCAGCCAGGTCCGAGCCCAGAGGACCTCAGGGGGACTTTGGAGGCTAGAGGATGGGTGTATTTACATACCACAAAGTCAAAACCGGAACACCGTCCAGAATTGCCACCGTCTAACTCATCTAGGAAAGGCCAAATTGAGCCAACTCCTTGGAAAATATCTCTGTATTCCATCCCTAGACGCCCTATGTGCTACCATCACCTCCCACTGCCAGGCTTGTGCCCAACATAATGCAAAGGCACCCAGGACCACCAACCCAGGAATCCAGTATGTCGGGAGGCAGCCCTTTGAAGACCTCCAGCTAGACTTCACAGAACTCAAGCTAAGTCACGGGTATAAGTATCTCCTGGTATTAATATGCACCTTTTCAGGGTGGGTAGAAGCCTTTCCTACTCGCACAGAGAAGGCCCATGAAGTAGCACGGGTACTGCTCCGGGAGATAATTCCACAGCACGGGTTGCCCTTCAGTCTCCAAAGTGACAACGGGCCCACCTTTACTGCAAAAATAATTCAACTACTAACCCAAGCCTTAAAACTAAAATGGAGGCTTCATGCTGCCTACTGACCTCAAAGCTCAGGCAAAGTAGAACGAATGAACCGGACTCTAAAAGAGACTCTAGGAAAACTTCGTCAAGAGACTCTCCTACCCTGGCCAGATGTCTTGCCGCTTGCCCTCTTCCGAGTTAGGTGCACCCCAAATTCAGCAGGGTACACCCCATATGAAATCCTATATGGAAGGGCAACCCCTATAACCCAAATCCCTACTACCACAGACTTAACCACCTTAGGGGAGGCCCACCAAGCCTCCTACCTCAAAGCCCTAGGTCAAGAGTTAGAGAGAGTCAGGCAGGCCCACCTTGGGCAAGAAATAGTGCCAATGGGGGGGCCAGCCCACTCCCATAAGCCAGGGCAGTATGTTTGGGTAAAAGACTGGAAAAAAGAGTCCCTCCAACCCAAATGGGTTGGGCCCTACCTAATACTGTTAACTACTCCCACCGCCTTAAAAGTTGCAGGTATTACTCCATGGATCCATCACACCAGAGCCAAGGCCGCCGCTGACCCTGAGGAAACCAACCGGGGACCGGAACAGGGACCAGGCCGAATCCCAGCCCTAAAGCTGAGAAGGACCTGCCAAGACGGGGAGGAGGAGTGGACCATCGCCAAGCCAACGCTACCTGCCACCATCTCCAGCACTAGACCCCCAACAGGAGAGACTGAGTAATTTACCTGTAACCCCGCTCACCACAAAAATGCTCCCTGTAATTCTAGCCCTTTCCCTTGTTCCCTACCTGGTGCAGCTCACTATGTGGCAATATAATGAAACAACTGTTGTCCATGAATATAGAAAGGAAGGGAATTGGCTAACTGTAGCCTCCATAGACACCCTCCGCCAAGAGTTAAACGAGGCCCTGGGGTCGGTATCGGAGTCCATGGCCTCCCTGCAACGCGAGATCCTTTCCCTTGCTAAAGTAGCCCAGCAGAACCGCCGAGCATTAGACCTCCTTACCGCAGACAAAGGAGGGACCTGCATATTTTTAGGAGAGGAGTGCTGTTAATCTTGTCAATGAAAGTGGACTGGTTGAGGAAAATCTGCAACGCATAAACAATCTTAAAGATAGGTTGCGACTTAGCTCTGGGATGGGGGTCACACCCTGGTGGCAGAATACCCCCCTCTTCTTCCTATCCCCTGTCCTGGGACCCTTAATCATCCTCATACTAGTCATCACCATAGGGCCATGGGCCATCAGAACAGTAGTTAGTCAACTAGAGGGGGCCCTGGTGCGGAAAACTATCAGTCGCATCCTCATGCTCCAACAGCAACAGGAGCAGAGAACCCCATTTCTGGGTGCAGAGACAGACAAAAGCGCTGTCTAAGCACCCACAGGGGGGAATGTAGAGGAATCAAGGCTGATACCAAAGATGAAATGCTAATTGCCCTGACTTATGATGTAAATGCTTCTCCCCCACCTCTGTAAGCCCTTTTTCGCACCAAATCTATACCACACCTCCCAAGACCCTTCCTCCACTTGGCCCAGCATAAAAGGAGTGCGGGGCTATTGTTCTGGGCTCAGAATTTGGAGTTTGTCTCCTCTGGGCTCATGCACGTAAATAAAGATCGTGCTCCTAAACCCCTCAGTGTCTGGTCGTTTCATTTTTCCGTAACAGCTGGGGGTGGAATTTTCTGGCACTTGTACTTTACTGCTAAAAACCTGCACAATTCCCCTGATGCTGCTCAAAAGGATTTGTTAATTGTAGGACAAAAGCCCCCGACCACTCCACCGCTTCCCACTTCCCACTTCTCCTGTCTGGAAAGTAAATATTAGATCGTGGGCAGACCAGCTGCCAGTGAAATGGAGGAGAAATTTATTATAAGTTCCCCATGATAGGACAGTACCTCTTAGAATTATTATGACGACTACCTCTCCTATACCCCGGACGGGGGTAATGATAAATGGGGATATATGGGTGAAAAGGCAGGGAAAATGAGTTAGGTATTATGATTTAAGTACAAGGGAACAAACACAGAGAAGTCTGAATGTATAGGAATGGCGTCAGTGCCCTCAGGCGGAGAGTTAACTATTCACCGAGGCAGCTAAATAACAAAGACTTCAAATTCCCTATAGAAAAGGTCGCTTTGTCTACCGAAACTTTTTGTAAGGTTATCGGCTCACTAAAACCTGGCAGACATTCCATTCTTTGCATAGTTCGGACTTAACATCCCATATGTTTACACCTCTTTAAAGGTCCCAACAGCCTTCTTGGTCAGAATGACCCTTAATTAGAATAGTTATAGAAGCGGTTCCTGCTACTGTGTTATGCTAATCACAATGCATCAGTTCTTTGTTCTTTCCTTATGAAAAATAAAGTTCCTGAGCTTGAGATAGGCGGTCCAGACCCACAGGTCTGACTGACCTCCTTCTGCACCCCACCCTTGTGTCTGTCTCTGTTTTTTCACCGAGCCGTCTTTCCTTCGGGGGACCCTGAGACCTGCTGAGGCTGGACCCTGGCATTAAACTAGTCTGTACTCTTGGAATAAGTCTCATGTAGATATTGATCTTTTCAATCTGGCATTGGATTCTGTTTGCTTGTATTTTAATTTGGATATTTGTGCTGATAGAAGCAATATTGACCTGTAATTTTACTGATTCATTGAGCAGCCTTCTAACCCCCGCCACTCCTTGCCTTCAGGACTAATTTCACCAGCAGGTTATTACGGCCCATCGGTGATTTATCAGCTCACTTGGCTCGCTCCCAGAATAACCTGGACGTCCTGCTCGTCACTCAGTTCTCCTTCTGCCATTTCAGGGAGTCTCGCCTGTGGGACCGACAGTAGGGGCTGTGTCAGAGGGCATAGAGCTTTGTACAATAAATGACAGGAGGATGGAACATGCTACTGGGCACTTCCCTTCTGACGTGTGAGTTAGATGTTTGCAGGTCCTAAAACTGCTCCTCCACACAGCATTGAACACCCATGTTTGCTGGTCTGTCACTGAGGCATGAATGAGGCAACCAATGGATATATCTCTTACACGTTGATGTTTTAAAAAGGAAAAAAAGAAGAAGAAAGAAGAAGAAGAAGAAGAAGAAGGAGAAAGAGAAGAAGAAGAAGAAGGAGGAGAAGAAGAAGAAGAAGAAAGAGAGGGAGGATAAAAAGAAGGAAGGAAACCTTTCAATGCCCAGATGAATAGCAGAGGTAGGAGGTTGGCAGGCAGTCCAGAAAAATGGCCCCTGATCCTGCAGGACACCGAGGTGGTTCATCTCTTTTCTGCAGCTGCGCTCGCCACCTTCACTGAGGATGTCCTGTTCTCTCTTGAATTGGAGAGCTTTCCACTTAGTCTATCTGGGCGTGTGACATTTTATCCATAGGGTACATGAGTGGTAGTGACA
Organism: Mormoops blainvillei; assembly: GCA_004026545.1. Taxonomy (NCBI): domain Eukaryota; kingdom Metazoa; phylum Chordata; class Mammalia; order Chiroptera; family Mormoopidae; genus Mormoops; species Mormoops blainvillei. The sequence continues at coordinate 3,218 of PVJD01018524.1, read as the reverse complement.
TTGCTGGCCCGAGACTGATACACAGGCTGAAAGTTTTGATATGCGGACTGGCGTTTCTTAATTGGACTTGAGGGTGAGGCTTTGGGTGATCTGTAGACCCCCTGAAATTGTAGACACCACCTGAAGGATGTGAGCACAGGTTCAGCTTTCTAGGACTTTAGGTTCTCACAATGTCTCTTGCAATAAAAGCTACCCGAGGGCAGAGAATGCATGTTCCCTATTACAGAATCCTGAACATCATATCTGCAAACATCAAGTTTTGCCAAATTCTGTGTTTGTTGTTGTTGTTCTGAAGCAGAACGTGAAACCGGAAAAGACTCACGCGGGGAAAGTTTACTTATGCATGTGGGCCCAGTGAGTACTCCCTCAAAACCTGGGCCCAGAACAATAGCTTGGCATTCCTTTATGTTGGGCTAAAAGGGGAGGGTCTTGGGAGGCGTGGCACAGGTTTGAGGAGAGTCCAGGGAGGCGTGGCACAGGTTTGGCCCTAAGCGGTTTACAGAAACTGGAAATAAGCATTTATAACATTAGTCAGGGCAATGGCATTTTATCTTTGGCGTCTCAGCCTCGATTTCTCTCTACAGTTGTTGTCCGAAGTGGTTGTACCATTCTAAATTGTTTTTTTCAATCATTTCTATTTATTTATTTTTGGAGCGAGGGGAAGAGAGGGGAAAGGAGGGAGAGAAGCATTGACGTGTGAGAGCAAAACGATGGGTTGCACAGGTCCCCAACCGGACACCGGCCTGCAACCCAGGTATTGCCCTGCCCGGGAAGAGAACCTATGAACTTTCACTTTGAGGGTCATTGCTCAGTCAACTGGGTCACCTGGGGTCAGGGCACCGTTTAGTGTTTCAAAGTAACTTGTTAACCTGGCAAGTCCATGTACCCAGGAACTTTTTTACACCTTTATCTCATTCTTGTAAGGTCTTAGCATTTCTGCTTTCCCTAAATGTCTTTGTCACCTCCCTCTCCCGCTAGGCTACACTCTGAAAGAGGAATGGCAAGGACAAAATCCCAACATGGTGGAAGTTCAGAATGGAGAGAAGAGAGCACCTGCTGGGGAGGAGGTAAAGAGCAATGCTGGCGCTTGAGGATAGTTCTGGAGGCTCGTCAGAGGTTGTTGGGTCAGCAGCAGGAGATACTGTTTACCCCGATCTCCTGGAGAATTGCACACACGGCAGTTACATGTACGTAAGGAAGTTACATATAGGGCAGTTACACATATGTGTTTGAATCTAAGTATTCGCCAGGTTGGAATGACCAATGACATCAGCGGCTTCCCATTTTTTTTATTGGAAGGGTAAAGATCTGTGTTTCTTGGCAGTGGAGTTGGACAACAGCATCTTCTCAGGACTCTTCTCAGTTTACAAAAGGGACAACAATCGTGTTTGCCCAGATTTCCTGAAAAAGGAACATTTGGGAGAAATCATACCCACTTGTGAACATATTTTCTAGCATGAGAACCAGAATTTCCAGCTTATCACCTCATAGTACCCACTAGAGGTGAGAGTGGTTCAATTAATCCCAGGACCATCAGGTGAGGAAACTGGAGCAGAATGACTTTGACTGGGGTGGCCATTAAGGGGAAGGGGAGCCTGAGTAGGGTATGTGCGAAAGGAGAGATTTAGGAATCCAGGGACTGAAAGAGAATATAGGAGCTTTCATGGGTACAAGGATAACCCCATGAAAGAAAGCCTGAGAACCAAGGAAGGGGGTTTGGGAGATGAGATTCAAAGGTGAGAGAAGGGAAGGGAGGAAACAAGGAGGGTGCCTGTTTTTTCCTGTTCAGTGGGAGAAATTACCTCAAACGAGGATGAGTTTTGAGGACAGGGATGTAGAACAATGGCAAGATGGACATCACCAAAGGAGAAAGATGAAAAGATGGCTGAGGAGAAGGCCAGTAGTCTGTGGTACTGGAGAGAATGGAGGGGTTTTTTTAAGGGGAGTGTAGGTGACATGGAGTGGGGGGGGGGGGTTTAGGTGACCAGTAGAGGAACTCCAAAGACAAAGGCTTTATATTGTACCCTAGATTCTTTGCTTGGCCCCCAGTATGGATTCCACCCCTCTGCCTCCATCCACTGGCCATAAGGAGAAGAGGGAGCAGTCAACAGAGGAGGAGACCACCCCTGGGAATAAGGACATCTGGATCACGGAGACATTGTGTGGAATCAAGATGAAGTGAAAGAGGTAGCATGTCCAAAGGGCTGCCTCACCACCACGAGGGATTTACCAGGCTGCTCAGCAAGCAGATACCCTGGAAAGCACCGTCCAATGCTATTCTTTAAGAGAAAAAAACAAAACAAAACACTTTAAAGAACTACTTTTCCAATAGAAAAGAGCTCCCTGTTACTTGGTGCGTTCTCTTTCCTAGGTGGACCCCCCATTGGTCACTCATGGGGGACACTTATTAGTGACGCAGGATTATGCTAGACCTGAAATCGTTTGCACTTGGGATTACAAGGCCTGGTGTCAACTGTACCCTCTGAGACTTCTTAGCTCTGGCAGGCCCTTTGGCTCTAAATACCTCTGTCTGGGTAAGACAGAAGGGGATAATGAGGCGACCTTCGCACCCTGACATGACTGTCCGTTGAGAAAATGATGGGATGGCCATGGCACCGGTAGGTGTACATTCATGTGTGATGAGGGAGCAGCACTGATTATTTAAGATCTGACTCATGCGGATATGCTACTGCCACCCTACCTGTCACTCGGTCCCCCCAGACTGGCTGGGTGGGGGTGGCATCACCCCTGCTTCCTTGCCCAGGGAACAGTCTCCTCCATCCCTCTCCCTGTCGGCCCCTGCCTTGGCCACAGGCCCGAATGTTTCCCAAGAAGGACACTTTTCTCTAGGCCCCGGAACGCTCCCACGGCACCCCTGTTCCTGTCCTCGAGCTAACACCTGCCCTCTCTTCACAGAGGACCCTGTGGTGAAAAGGTTCCTTGAGTGGGACAGAAGCCTGAGGTTTTCCGACAAGGTAAGAGGTATTCCTGCTCTACCTTGGATCCTGGGGAAGGGGGTGGCTCACTGTGTCCACAGTTCCCAGCCCAAGCGGATGCCTTGTCACCACTTCCCTTCGGGCGTTGCTTGCAGTGTGGATGGCAGCCCTGCCTCTGGCCCCGTTCCTCAGGGATCTGAGCCCAAGGTTTGTCCCTATGGTCGCTGGCACATCAAGTCCCCACTTCTCTGAGCTCTAGGGGACTCCCCCTTGCTCCAGCTT
>PVJD01018523.1:0-14220 GCA_004026545.1 Mormoops blainvillei | reverse complement strand
CGCGTGGAGAAGCAGGCTGGCCCCGCCCCATGTTTCGGACTTAGCTGGGTCGTTCCACCGACACCAGCTGAGCTCGTCCTCAAATGCTTCTGTGGAAAAGAAAATCATTCGCCAGTTCAATGGCAGGATGCAAAGATCTTTCTAGCACATGAAAATGATAACTACCGTTTTAACGTGACCATTTGTGTACCTCCTATCATTCCAAGGTAGATTTCACTTCCTTCACGTCGTTCGATCCAGAAGCAAAAAACCCCTCTTGTTAGCTACCTACACTCCAAGCCTTGGCACGGAGAACCAGATTTTATGCCTTTTACAGACTAAATATTATGCTTCTAATTTAAGTCCCAAAAATATTCTTTACAAAATTATATTCAAACACACCGGGCTCCCGGGTTCGTTATCAGAGAGGCGCAGTTTGTTCACTTGGCCAACCAGATGAAAGTGGGCTACCCTGCCCTGCTTGGATCTTTGTCTTCCAAGTCCGCCCCACGCTCTGCAGCAGAAGTCCATCGAAATTACATTCCTTCAGTGCACTGCACGGCCTACTAAACAAAGGAGCTTCCTCCCTCCACTAGGCACCATTTGAGAGTGTGTCTAAGGGACTAACAGTGTTACACAGACCAAGTTAGAGAACATTATATTCATCAGAATCACCTCTTTCAAGAAAGGGGTGGTATTTGTTCGGAAGGAGTCCCTTGCTCAGCTCCCCGGACTGGACGCGGAAGCTGGCAGCGCCTGAGAATGCGCGGAACCGCACTGCCAGGGCGGAGCCACACCGACAGCGCCGGGGGAAGGTTTCGGCGGCTGCGCCAGAGAACAAGCAGAGACGGGGAAGGTGGAACGGGGCTGGGCAGACTACAGTTGACCCCCTCACGTCTTCGGCAGTTTTCCAGGCTCGCTCGGTGATGTTGTTAGTGGGCCTGCTTGAAAGCAAGCCAACCAACCAAGCAAAATTAAACAAGCTAATTGTGTGCCCCAGCATGAGGCAGAGCAGAACATGCACTGTCGGAGCAGACGCAGAGAGGGGTGAAGGGGCACGTGAGGGAGCAAAGCATGGGATCCTTCGAGGTTGAGGGCCCCAGTGAAGAAGAGGACTTAACCCGACACCAGTGAGTACACAGGCATGCTTTGAACATTTTAAAATGAAGTAGGATAATTCGCTGCATTTATGCCACCTGAAGATACCCACAGCACAACTAACCTCTCCGAGCTGACAAGCAAGAAAAAGAAACCTCACGTGTCAGAAACAGGGGAGCCCCCGCAGCGGGTGGCAGTTTCAGCCTCATGTTTCACAAGGACCACAGGGTCCCGTGTGCCTGGGGTTTCGTGTTGGTCTGGGGCAGTGATGGAATCAGCCCGTTGCTCTGGCCTCTCGAGGGCTTTCGGAGCCTTGACCACGTCTTGCTCCGCGTGGGCCACCAGTGGGATCGCCAGCCTTCCAACCGTTCACTCAGATCACCCACGAGCATGTCGTACGGCATCGGCTGAAGATGGGTTCTGCACAAGCGGGGCTGCGTGCCGGAAGCGCCCGGGGGGCTCAGACCGTCCCGAGGCTCGGGCCGCACCCTCCAACCCATCCCACCAGATTCTCTTGGGGCGGGGGGAGCCGGTACTGTTCACGCCCCCCAACCCGCTAGGCAATTCCGCGTTGCAGCCAAGGTTCGCGCCACTACCCTACGGGTACCATGGGTATTATTTCTCCAGTGTGAGTTTTTCAGCAAGAATTCCCTAAAGAAAGGCCCCTTTTTTTTTCCATCTTCTCTAAAAGGCTTCCTCGAGACCTTCCATTGCAGATCAAAATATGCGTACAGATGCCTACATCCCCTCTGCATATTTATGACGTAACCATGCCACGAACGAAGGTCCTTTAGTCTACCCTGGCGTGTTCCCAGGGACCACAGAGCTCTAAGAGCCGCATTCCCTCCTCTACATACTTCTCATGACCTGTTTTCTCCATCTTTTTCATAATCCATTCGGGGACCTTGCCCAGGACTGATGTCCATTTAAACTTTGGGGGGCCAAGTTCTTTTCCTGTTTGAAAATTAAAACTCTAGTCTCCTGGTCCTTCTTCTGTTTTATCACAATCTCTCAAAGATTTTAACAACTGCTCAGCAATTTTATACACAAATCCACTCTTGGAAGAAGTGGCGTTTTTATGTGGACTGACGCGGGCACAGAAAATGAGATTTAAGTTACTTCTTGAAGGCCAGGCATAAGCTGTGACTGAGCTCAGAAGGATGCGGAGGATAAAATGAGAAAAGAATGGCTTACCCCAAGTGAGGTGCGGTGGGCAGGGCTGGTGTGCGGCAGGTAAGGGGGCCAACCAAGGGTGCTGGGTGGGGACGGGGGGCTCACCCGAAACGGAAGGACGGTGTTCAGCTGGTGGGAACGGAGACTAAAGGGATTCTGTGTGTGGGGATCCTATGGTCACTGCTTTTTCCTGTGTGATCCTTGAGGGCAGGATTATTGTATTTTTTATCTCAGAACCCTAAAAACACACCTTAAAATGTAATATTCCATAACGCTTATTGAACAAATAGATGATTGAATGGATTGGTTTTCAGGTATTTGTGGGGCAGGGTTCTTGTTTTTGGTTTGTAGTCTGTTTTGTTTTGTTTTTTAATGCAATAATCATGCATATAGCTATGTTGGTCCTTAAAAAGAAAAAAAAGACACCTCCCGGCCTATGCAGCTCAGTTGTTTGGAACGCTGTTCTGCATCTACCCCAAAAGGTCACAGGTTCGTTTCCCCGTCAATTCCAAGCTGGGATATATGCGAGAGGGGACCGATCGAGGTTTCTCTTTTATTTCGATGTTTCTCTCCCCCTCTCTCTCCCTCCCTTCTTCTTTCTCTAAAATCGATATCATGTCCTCAGGTGAGGATTTAAAAAAAAAGGTGCCTCTACACGTTCCTGAAGTAATCCTCATGTCCTACTTGAGAGACCAACACCGTCTGCCATGGGCTGTTTTTGAAGCTTTTACAGAGAACCAAGCCTTTCTGGGCTACTACTCCCTGCCCACTGAAATCACACTTGGGAATTTAGGGCGCTGTGACATGCACAATGCTTGGAAAGCTAAATTTAGCAAAGGACGCTGGTGGAATGGCTCTTGTTTCTGGACTCTCCCCAGTGTCCCACCCCTTTTAAAAATAACCCATGACAAAATATACCGGGCACCGAAGGCCCCTGCCGTCTGAAGTGAAGCACGAGCTCAAGTCGGGTCAGGAGCAGCTGCGTATGGGTAGCTCCTTCCGAAATGTACCTCCTAACAGCCTGAGGCAGGTCCCGTGACAAAAGGGCCACACTCAGAGACACGAAGTTCCCGAGGAATCAGTACTGCTCTTGAAAGGAATAGAGCACATGCAGAGTGTGTCAGTGAAGGGAAGAGCAGGGGACGTCCCCACAAGGGACATAGACTAGAAGTGACCTCCACGGTGTTTCTGCCCCGCGCTTTCCGCCCGCACCTGCCCCTTCCGTGCGCTGGAGGCGGCCCGCTCCCCGCAGACTGGCCTGGGTGCTCTCTGCCGCCGCGTGGTCCGCCGCACCCAGCGGTGCGTCAGGCGCAGGGCGGGCCCTCGGAGAACTCCCTGCGGTTCCCATTGAGGTCGCTGATTCTGTCCTCACTGCTGCTGCAGACGCAAAGGAGGTTTCAGAGAGCCCTCGTGGAGCAGACAGCAGGCAAGGCCTCCTGGTGCCCTTGGCGAGGCCTCTTCCCTCGTGGGGAGAGCGGGCCGTGCGGGGAGTCCACGGGCCTTGGGGAGAACCCCACCGCCCATGCCGGAGTCCTGCCCTGGGCCGGACCGTGCGCTCTCCCCTGAGGGATGAAGGTAGCAGGTGACCAAGTATAAGAGGCAGAACCACCGAGGAAGTGAAGAGCAGCTGAGCACATTTCAAAGAGACGGGTCCAGTTGTTCCTCCAACCGTTTGCATGAGGGCTTAGCTGCTGCGCGTGGAACACCGTGCGGGCACCAAGGACCCACGCGCTGAAGAAGCAGCAGCTCATGGTCAAGTGGGGACACGGACAAGCAACCCACGGCACCGGCCACGCGGTGGGGCACCGCAGACAGGGCGTGAGGATGGACATCCGGACAAGCCACGGAGGGGACGGCACGCGCAGACCAAGGCACTGTCTGGGGGGTTGCAGACCCTGTGCGGGGGTGTCCCATGCTCAGAAACATTTGTGTCCGCGAGTCTGGCCTATAACAAGAGGAAAGCACGTCTTTATTAAATTATAAGTGCATTAAATACTCCCCTTCGCCCTTTTCCCCTTCTAAGGAAGGTCAAGGGCGTTCTGCTGGGTCCACAATTTGTTGCAGAAAACCTCCGTGAAAGAGGCCGGGTTGCTGCTCCCAGTAAAGGGACCCACACAGGGCGCCTGCTCCGGCTGCAGGGGTTCAAAGAGGAGGGGGCGAGTCACGGGGGGCTTGAGAGAGAGGGACACGGATGAGGGGGAGCTTAAGGAATTCAGCTATGATGAAGAGGGTACCGCCCATGAACCCTCTTTCTGGACTTCAGGGCTCTTCTCCTGTGTCTCTCTGTTGTTTGTTTGTTTTCAGTGCCACATAGCAACGTGGTGACCCCAAGGGCCCCAGGTCTGAGGCTGGCGCTCGTGGATGGTGGTGATTGTCCTCCACACCTCTGCCGGCATCCCTGTCACCCTCCCGGGCATGTGCCCCACACTGGCACCTGGTCACGTGCTTTTTTATCCTGACGCACACGGACACGGCAAAGGATATCGTAACCCAGCTACGCTGGCCCGTTCCAACCTTCTCGCAGGAGAAACACAAGAATTGGAAAAGGAAAGGAGAATCCCGCATTATCTGTATTATAGGAAGAAATGAACTTACTAATTTTTAGATGATAAAATAAAGTCCTGTACTAAACTGTCGCAATTGAATTATTAATGAAGGGCTCTTACCTTTCATTTCTTCTTTTGAAATTGTGGCATTTCTCATCTTCAGCAAGGAACGTGCATTTTGGGATCAGTTCTCAATAACTGGTAGGAATTCATAGACCACCACGGGCCCAGGGGATGCCACTGCAAATCCCTGGCCAGCCCTGGGGGACCCCTGTCCCCCCGGACCCCCATGCAGCACCTCGCTTGTGGCCTCCAGCCGGGCCTCTCTCACATCCTTGGGGCTGACGCAGCCCGCAGGATGCACATCCGCTCATCACGGTCACAGCAGCAAAGCAAGTGAAGGGACAAAAGCAAGAAGGCTCCCCACCCAGCAGGAGAGAGGAAGGCCGCCCACTCTAGGGTGTCTGCCCTCGTGCGGAGAACCGTCCGGGGGACACGGGCACTTCTGTCCGTGGAGTTCACGTCTGTACAGCGCAAGGCAAAAGTAGGTTCAGGGTGTGAACACATGGAACAGTTCGTGCCTGTGTTATTTGTTTGTATTTTTTGTCTTCTTACAGCTGTGAGCCCCTTTTGCCCACCCCTGCACAGTCCCCCAGGGGTGGCTGAGCACTTAGGCGTCTCGGCGGTCACGTGACGCTGGTCATATCAAGTAACCATTATCACCCTGGAGCCCACAGGAGTTATAAATACACCAGCCCCGAGCCCCAGCTGGATGACAATGGGGCAATGACAATGGAAATAGCTTGCCCTCCATGAGACCATCTGTCCCCTCCCGAAGAACCCGGCCGGATCCACGGCACTGCCATGGAGGGATGGCCAGAGCCAGTTAGAGGTACGCTTCAGACCTCGGAGAGGATGGACAAAGGGCCTCCCGCGGCAGCCGTGTCCCTGGTGCGCGCGCTCCACGCCGCCTTGCTCGCGGGCGACCTGCACTGCCTGGACTCTCTCATGGGCCGGTTCTTCCAGGACGCCGACGTGGTGTTTGAGATCCGGAAGGAGGAGATGGAGTGGCGGGGGAACGCCCCGGCCACATTTGGCCTGTCAGGTAGCCCTGCTCATTTAAAGCCACACGACTGACTCTACACGGAGCCACTAACACTCCTCTGAATACAGAGCCCCCACGCGGGTGGGCTGGTTTCTCAGGGGCTGCATTTAACACATGCGAGCAAAGGGTGGCTCTACCTGACAGCTGGTGGGCAGGGGCTTTAAGGCGCAGGTGTTAGGTGACAGGATGCCAGAGGCCACGTTGGAAGGGCCGAGGTGTCAGTGAGAAGAGCCCACCCAATGTTGGTCTGGGTGCCCCCAGCCAGTGCCAGCCTGGGCGGCCTGGGGGCGGGAGACCGAGGAGGAGCACCGCTCCTTCGAGGGCGCCTGGGGCCGGCCCCTGGCGGGCAGCTCCGCGAGGTCCTTCTCTGAATCCGTGAACAGAGTGGCCACAGCAGGGTGGCTGGGTCACAGCCAGCATCAACAGAGGGTGAGCTCCCAGCACGTGCTCCTGGAAGGGAGGGGACCCTGAGATGGGGGAGGAGGAACAAAGGCGGCGTGCACCTCAGTGCACTCTTGCCGCCTGAGCACCGGTATGCGCTGGGTAGGCAAGAGACCCCCCCGTGGGGCAGACGCCGCCCCCAACCAGGCCTGAGATGACACAGACTTGCTGACGCCCCAGCTGCAGCGGGCTTTCTTGGCTGGCACTCCGCCCTGGGCACACTGCACCCCGGCTGCCCAGATGCAACACCTTCACCAAGAGGGTCATGTGTCAGAACCACAGCGGCTCTGCCAGACCAAGAGGATTTGAGACTCTGTGGTCAGTGGGCCAACGGCCAGTGTCCCTCGTCCCCAACTCATGAGCTCTGGCAAAGGATGAGGGAGGCCAGCTTCCAAAGCACTGACATAGTTCTGCTTGTAGCTCACACAGGAGAAAAACCGCAACACTGTCACAGCAGTGCCCGTGACAGGCGGGGCTGTGCGGGGTACATGCACTCCTGTCCGGTCGCGCCACCTCCCTGCAGAGGGAGTCCAGGAGCGGTCCTGGGCCTCCCCGCCTTCACCTGGTCCAGACAGGGAGCACATATCCCCCAAGGACTGGGTGGCAGTTCGATCAAGGGTGCCAACAGTTGGAATGCTTGATTAATGTTTATTTTTTTAAGTCATGCCTCCCAGCCCTGAACAGTTGCGTGTTCAAATGTCACAATTTCAAATACTTATTAATGTCACGCGTGTCCAGATTCTACCCCTCCTTCCTGTCCCTTCCTTCATCTTCCCACCCCGAGGAGCTGCTGTTTTTCTACGGGGCACCTGTGTGACAAGAAGCTAGGGAGCCCCAACAGGGAGGAGAACGAGCTGTCTGCGGGGCGGGAGCAGCCCAGGGAGCCTCGGGCCGGCTGGGAAGCCAGGGCGGGCTGCGCACTCAGGGCCGCTGGGTTCGCGCTCTTCCTCCCAGCCAGCTGTCTCTCCTCGCAGCTGGCCCAGCAGCAGACGTGACCACGTGCTGTCTGAGGGGGGCCCCCCACCTCTGCTGTCTTTCGTGTGATGACGTCCTGGTGGCCAACTCCAGGGGGGTGGAGGGACCCCAAGCAGGGTCACAGTGGTCAGCTCCTTGGCCCGGTATCCCTGATGGACTGCTCCCACATCTGTGCTCCTTCTGGTGGCGCCCGAGTCCCTCATCACCCCCGTATTTAGCAAAGTCTTCCTGCTTTGCGGGGGCGGGAGTTACAGGAACCTGATTCAGGCCTTCGGGTCCCGAGAACTGTCTCTGAACCGGGGTTCTCTGGAAGGCCGGACACTCGGCGCCATCTCTTGGGACCTGGGCAAGCGAGCTGACCAGCCCTCATCCAGGCCTGAGCTATGTGCCCACCGCAGCCCCTTCCTGGGAGTCCACGGGAAGACTTGGGACTCAGGGCAGGCGACCAGCTGCCAGGGGTGGGAGTCGGCCTGGGGACTCGGCACGCCCCAGAGAATGGGACACTCCCTTCCTTGCCCCCCCGTAAGTAGGCTTCCTACGGCAGGAAAACGAGTAGAATCGAGAACCAGGAGCTGGGCCCTGCAGGAATGTAGGTCGCTGTCACCATCAGGGACTATCTCCATCCTCCTGACTCCAAATCAGACACGGTTCTCCCTAGGGATGCGGCCCAGACCCGTGCAGTCCCCTACCCCCTGGGCCTCCGGCCACCATCACCCACTGCCAGGACAGCAGGCCCCACACTGCCCCACGGAGCGCGCGACAGCCCCCAGGCTGGGCCTTGGGGACGCGGGCAGGCCGGAACTCTGCAGGGAGGTAATTATGTGTGGTCTTTCAGCACGGCTCAGCATGGGTCCCGGGAAGGAGGTGGCCTGTGGAAAGGGTCTCCTCAGCAGCTCATTATAGACACAGTATCGATTCTTCCGTCGTTACCAGAAGGCATCTCTGCCATGTGAAATCCTGTCCCTTGAAGTGTATTCACCAGGGACCGCTTCCCCCATTTCCACGAGCGCTCCGGCCTGCTAACAACCTTCCACGGGCCTTTTGAAAGCCCAAAGTTTTCAGAGAAGTAAAATGTATGGCACCCGCTCCATTCATCCTGCAAGAAAAAGCAATCTATACACATGGCGCGCGCGCACACACACACACACACAAAACCGTAAAAAGCGCAAAGAAACAAACCGGGGCTGTGCTGGCCGTGGCCCGCCACATCAAAGCGCGCTTCTGACACGCGGCCCCTTCCAAGAGGACTCAACTTTCTGAGTGCTCTTCTTGAGCGGCCTGGGCGCTGTGGGTCAGTCTGCTTTGTCTGTTGCCTTCTCCTCTTAATGATAAAGGGTCTGTTTGGGGCCGGATGAGAGAGAACTGGATTCCAGAAAAATCCACAGCCGACAGCTGACTCTCCTCCCTTGAGCTGCCCCTCCTTCAGAGCCTGGAAAATGTGAATTCCACACTGAAATCCTCCCCCTGTGCACCCGGCTTGGCCAGCCTTTAACGCCTCGAATGGCCCGAGGCCCCTGGCACCCGCACTTTTGGCAAAGCCCTCCTGCTTCTCGACACAACCCTCCCCGCCCCCGCCACTCTCTCTGGCTCCGTTTGGGCCTTTTCAGTCTCTTCCTTTCTTTGCTGCCCTCTCTGTGTCCGTCTCTGCCGCCTCCCCAGTGCACCTGTGCTCTGCTCCCGTCTTTGTGTGTGCGTCCTTGTCGGCTCTTCCTCCGCGTGGGTTTGCCCTTGACAGTTCCCCCTGCCGCTCTCCGCCACTTGTCTTTTCCCCTCTCTCTCCCTAGCTGCCCCCAACCCCTCTCCTTCCTCCACGCGTCCACCTGGGTCTCTCCGCTTTCTCCGCCCCAGCCCGCGGGGTCTTCTGTGTGTCTCCCCACACGCTTGTAAGACACGGTTTCACCCTATTTCAGCCCTCGTGGACATGGCCCCAGACAGAGCTCCCCGCTCACCCACCTCTCCACCCCCACCCCCAGGTCTCTGGACCCTGGACTACAAGCGAGAGCTCACCACGCCCCTGTGCATCGCGGCGGCCCGAGGCCACGCGGCCTGCGTGCGCCACCTGCTCGGCCGCGGGGCCAACCCCGACGCCAGCCCCGGCGGGCGCGGGCCCCTGCACGAGGCTTGCCTGGGGGGCCACGAGGCCTGTGCGCAGCTGCTGCTGCAGCACCGCGCCGACCCCGACCTGCTCAGCGCCGAGGGCCTGGCGCCCTTGCACCTCTGCCGCACAGCAGCCTCGCTCGGGTAAGTGACGCAGCACAGGCTGCGCCGGTCACAGGGACCCGCCTGGCCAGGGCGTCCATGGGCGGCCACGCCCCTCCCCCGGCGCCACGCCCCTCCCCCGGCGCCACGCCCCCGGGACCCCGGAGCCTGCTGCAGCCTGACCGGGGACCCCGGACACCTCCCGTGCCCTGACCCCACCCAGACCCAGACTGGTCACCCACCCGGACCCCACTTTGGCTACTGCTCCCCAGCCGGCCACGCCCCTTCGTCCCGGTCCCCGCCCCCAGGATCGGGGCTCCGGACCCCCGCTCAGGCCTTCCCGGGGGTGTAATTAGCCTTGATTGCGAGCGTGGGGGGGCGGCGCCACGCCGAGCTAATGAGCGGGCTGATCAGGCCCGCAGACGCGCGCTGAAGAGTGCTAAAAGGCCACTGGCGGGGTTGGAGGCTGAAAAATTAGAGTTTTTAATGATAATTTTATGCAGAATAATTGTCACAGTGTGACATAAATGGCTAGCTCCTCGGGCGGGGCTTCAGAGTCCCACTAGGAAGCCGAGCGGGGCCGACATTTTTCGGATTTTCGGGCCAGCAGCCCCAGCCCACTGCCCGCCCAGGTGCTGGGGTTCAGGAGGCTCCGCAGCCACTGCGTCCAGCCCGCCTTTGTCCTTGCAGAGTGTCTGTCCCCATGGGGTCCCGGGAGAGGCTCTGGGGCCACCGTGTCAACGCACAGGATTTATGCGCTGTTTCTGGGCTTGCAGTGTGTCATCTTGACATTTCTTTTAGTCAAAATGTTCTAGTCCCTGCCCTCGGGGTTGTAATTGCATGGCCCTCTATCTCTGGACTGAGAATTAAATAAAACCACCCTGTGAAGTGACAGGCAGGCTGGCGGGACTCCTGGGCTCTGGGTGACCAAGGCGGGGCCCCACCTATTGATGTCACCTGAGTTCAGGGTGGGGACTCAGCAAGGCAGGGAGGCCACCAGGAGTCTTGAGAGCGGCAGAAGCAAGCGGTGTTGTACTGATATATTTTTTTTAGAAACAGCTTTACTGAGGTGTAACTGAATGCAGTTCACTGCGTGTGTTTAAAGTGTGCAATTTGATGCATTTGGACAGACATTTATGCACCCGTGAAACCGCATCTATAATCAAGAGCGTGAACTCTCCCATCACCATCAAAAGGGTCCCTCGCCCCTTTGTTACCGCCCCCGCCCCCTCCCCATTATCCCACTGATCTGCTTTTTGTCACTGTAGTTTAGTCTGAATTGGCTAGAATCCGATATAAATGGAACGCACTCTTTTTCTGTCTGGCATTATTCACTCCCCATTGTTACTTTGAGAGTCATCCTGTTGCCCCATGGGTCCACAACTCACTTCCGGTTGTTGCCGCGTGGAGTTCCGTGGTGCGGGCATTCCACGGTGTGGCTATTGTTCCATTCCTCTGTTGAAAGGCAGTGGCTTGTCCCCAGCTTCCGGTGATCACACAGAAAGCCGCTATGAACACCTGTGCCCCAGGCTTCGTACGGGTACCTGCTCTCATCTCTCCCAGGAAAGGACCTAGGCCCGGATGGCTGGGTCAGAGGATGTGATTGAAAGATAAGCTCTTAAGAAACTGCCATGCTGCTGTCCACAGTAGCTGTGCCATGGTGTAGGCCCACAAGCAATGCAGGAGGTCCAGCTGTTTCTCATCCTTATGACCGTGCGCAGGTCCGGCCACCCGCCGCGAGGAAACCAATACTCGAGAGGCAGGTGCCGATGTAAAGAAGGAAGGTGGTTTATTTGCAGACGCCGGCCCCCTGGAGGATGGGGGACTCAGGTCTCAAAGCCCATCTCCTGGGAAGATGGGGGGACTCCCGTCTCAAAGCCCGTCTCCCCTTCTCAGTGGTGGGTAGAGGTGCTTACAAGGAGGGACAGGGGAGCAGAACAAAGAGATCAAGGGAGGGGGTTGCGAAGTTCTCCACGTGCAGATGAGCACAGTCCGTTCCGATAAGACAGGTCCCCGTCCCGTGTGCGTCATCCTGGTTTAGGCGTCCTGGCTCCACGTCATCCCGGCTTCACGTCATCCCGGCTCCATGGTTGAAGGTCAGCAGCTTTTCAGGGGCTGGGGTGTTGGAAGGTTGGGGTCCGTATCTTTTGAAGTTGGCTCCTACGGTTCATCTACAAGTACATACTAGTCAGAGTCAGCACTGGCAGAAGCAACGTCAAAAGAAGGGCGGGCTGGGTTCGGACTCCCCGCTGCCACAATTTTCCTCTGCTCCACCCTCACCAGGGCTTGGCCTGGCTGCTCTATGGGTGTGGCCTTTCCGTTCGCATTTCCCTGATGACAGGGGATGCCGAGCACCTTTGCACGGGCTTATCTGCCATCCATCCATCTTCTTCGGTGACGTACCTGTTCAAATCTTGGGCCCGTTTTAAAAACTGGGTTGTTTGTTTTGTTCTTGAATTTTGAGGTTTCTTTGGTATACTTTGGATACAAGTCCCTTATCAGACATGTGATTTATAAATATGATCTCCCAATCCCTGGATTACATTTTCTTCTCCTAAAAGTGTCTTTTGAAGAACCGAAGTTCTTAATGTCGGTGGGACCCAGCTTATCGATCTTTTTCTCTTAGGGATTGTGTTGGGCAATTGGAGCTAGAAAAACCTTTGCCTGACTCAGGTCCACAAAGATTTTCTCCTATGTTCTCCTCTATAAATTTAATAATTTAATACCAAATGTGGTATGAGGTATGGATTGAAGCTTTTTTTTGGGGGGGGGAGGTGCATGTTTATGGACATGTGCATGTCCAATTGGTCTAGCACCATTTGTCAAAAAGCCTCTCCTTTCTCCACTAAACTGGCTTCGCACCTTTGTTGAGAATCAGCTGACCGCATGTGCGTGGCTTTAGTTCTAGAGTCTCGTCAAGTACGCACAGGTAAAGTCCCGAGCTTTGATTCAGACTGTTTATCACTTACATACGCAGTCGGAAAGGAGGCCAGCCAAGGGGGCCGATTCCTCATGGTCCCTGTCCCACCCTCCACAAGGACAACACCTAAATGAAAGGGACCCGTTGGTGACAACATGACTTGTAGTGACCGTGTCGCTAAGCACCCACGTCTCGACTGCCACTGAGCCGCCTATGGTCTGCGGCTGTACTCCGAGGCGGGCAAGGCAGGAAGTCCCCAGCCTCGGGGGGGCCCAGGGCGCGATGAGAAACTGTCCCGTGAAAGGCTCCCAGGAGACACAGGGGGGCAAGCGGGCTGTGGCCTCGGAGCGGCCCCCTGCATGGCGCCCCCTCCGGGAGGGTCCCAGGGTGTTCTGCCAAGACCTAGATCAGCAGTGGGTCAGGCCTTGGTCACGTGGCCAGTGTGGACACATGCGAAGTCACCAGGGCCCACGGCGGAGCCATTCCTCCCCAGCTCTGCTTCACCGACGCATTTGCCTGGTTTGTCGCCAAGCCCACGTTGTACTGACTACGGTGGCTCTACAAGAAATCTTGACTTCAGTTCAGCTCATGGAATTGTACCAACGTTGAGTTCTTAATTTAGACAAATGTACCGTAATATTATAAGAGGCTGACTTTAGGCAAAGCTGGGTAAAGGGTGTTTAGAAACCGTCCGCCTTGTCTTTGTGACTCGTCTGTAAGTCTAAACTAATATAAAACCCCAAAGTGGTAAAAACCAAATTTGCTTCACACCTTGAGTCCCAACCCCCTACTTAAATCGCATTAGAAAAATATGCTTTTTACTGAGAAATGAGAACGCAACACCTGCTCAGAGCATAAATATTGTGAGTCCTGAAAATAGCCCTTACAAGCCTGCACTGGGGCGTCGTCCAGAGCTGAGCTACACATAGACCGTTAGAGCCACTCGGCTCACGTAGTGTGCGACAGAGAGAGACTAATTTCCTAGCTTCGGTTGGTTTTGCAAAAATCCTACAGGTCCAGGGTATTGTTTAATAAGGACTTTAGAAAGGTCTTTGTGTTAAAGCAGGGCTCTGCTCAATCCCTCTCATCTTCTTCCTCCTCCTCCTCCACCTTTGTCTTGTCGCTTTCTCTCCTGTGTCTATGGTCTCTCCATGTGAATCTTTCTGCCTATCAATTTAATTTGACCGTCTCGACTCATTTAAATCCTGGTTATTGGGGGAAAGTTTCCGACGTGACGAACGTGCCAGAAGTTCAGGTGGGACTGCAGCGGCCGAGTCCGGATCCCTCCGGTCCCGGTGATTATAACGGAAAGCGCCGCCAGATCCCGCGCAACACGCCCACCACGGCATAGCCAAGCGCCTTGAAGTCCAAAAAGTTAATAGATGTCAGGAAGGGCTGGAGGTTTTGACCGGCGCCTTTCAGCTGAAAGAGTCCGCTAAAGTCAGTCTCCAAGGAGGTCTGGCTTCACGTCGTAGGAACATCATCACTTTGACAAGAAAGAGCTGCTTTCTCTAGAATCTTTTCATACCTAGATTTTAGGTCATCCTTAATTTTTTTTAACCTTTCAGTAGAGAGAGGGTCCTTGACCTCCACACAGAGCCATTTCATTTCCCTCTTCTTGATGACAGCGGTCCCACACCTCGGGATGCACTTCTGCTGGGGCCCTTTCAGTCCACAATTCTCCGTGGGTGCAGGACTTTCAAACCTTTGAGTCTCTGAGTTCCCAGGATTAAAAAAAAAAAAAATTGTCTGTACTTCCTTCCAACCCGCAAGCTTCAGAATTC
>PVJD01018522.1:0-14222 GCA_004026545.1 Mormoops blainvillei | reverse complement strand
AAGCTTCCAGGTTTGAAGGAGCTCGGATACCAGGCTGAGAGTGTGGAGTTTACCCTGTTGGGTTGGCTATTGGAGGTCGTTAGGTGGGAGGCAGCAGTACTGTATTGGCATGTTACAAAGTAACTGCAGAAGAGAGGATGGTTCGGGGGGAAGAGAAGAGAGTCTGGGCACAGAAACCCTAGTCCTCTTTTTACTCTGCATGACAACACGTGTGCTATTTAACTTTATGAGCCTTCAGCTGCATCATCTGTGAAATGGGATGATAAAACCCCCCACTTACAAACCCTATAAGGACAGAGTAAGGAAGTATTTTGTAAAGTGCTTTGTAAGCCAGAGTTAGCCAAACTCAATTGTCAGGAAACAGATGATTGGAGCAGGCTCAATTTAAGGTGATAAATTTCAGCGAATGCTCAGCTTCCATTCCAGCGAGGCAATAAGGAGTGGTGAGGCCTGTGGCCAGCTAGAGAACTCCGGTCCCATTGGAAGGAGATGATCATCACTCGATAAAAGCTGGTGGATGTCTTGCAGGAATATGGGCCTAGTGTGGCTAACTCCTCTGATTTTATGCAAAAAGGCAAAATTCCATTTTTATGTGTAATCTTTTGACTATTCTTAACATATTTCTATCTTAAGACATAGATAGACCAAGGAAGCAATGTGTGAACCCTCTGTTTGCTGTGAGCCCTAGTACTTAATGTAAGTATTCGTTATTAATTTTATCATGGATTCTTAAAACTGGAAGACAAGGTGAGCGAGAGAGAGGCCTGGCGAGAGGAAATGCAGCGAGGCAGGGGAGGGAAGTGGCGGATCTGAATTAGGACAGGAGTGTTGTGAGAGCCTGATGGGGAGACCCAGAAACAGCAGAAGGACAGTCCCTAGGACTCACTCTCTCATCGGCCGGGGCACAGATTCTTAGCCCTTGCTGAGCCATGGAGCGCTTTGCAGTCCAAGGAAGTCAGGGACCCTTCTCGGAACTGTGGTTTCAGATGCATAAAATCACACACAAAGTAGACTAATTATAATGAAAACTATTTATCAAAATAAATTCAGCAATGGATGTGCGTACCATAACAAACATGCTTCTTTAATAACATGTACAAAATGAGATCTAGTGACAGGTTGAACAATTTTAAGGTGATGAGGAGAGTCAATGATATTTCAAGATATTTGGAGTAATTATAACGTGCTATGCGAATATGCTTTCTGTTTCAGACAAAGTCACCAGCGCTGCTGACGCTGTTAACAGTACTGTCATTCCTTGCCTCCATTCGTAACTTTGGCTAAAGCTGGCCGAGATGTGGTTTTTTCCCCCCAGCCAAAGTCACAGACACCCTGAATTAAAAACAAGTTAAGTGCCCCTTCATCCAGGGAGCAAAGGAGGAGGTGGTTCAAAGGGAATCCCCAGGTCGCTACTCCGGGGAGGGTCAAGGCAACGTTACCCGGGAGGCTGTGAGAAGCGAAAGGATAGAGCAGACGGGAGAGAAAGCAGGGAAAAACAGAGCGGGGCAGGGGGCTGTGAGCCCTGGGGCAAAGCGACTAAGCCTGTGGGTTTGAGAGCCCAAGTGTCTGGGTTCAAATCACGGCCCAACTTTTTACCAGCTCTGTGATTGTAGTGGGTTCAGCCATGCCCCACTTCTGGTACCAAATTCAGACTTCGTCGGCTTATATATCAGTTACTAGACCAACCTTTTGTGCCTCAGTTTACGCAATTTACCCAGCTATGAAATGACGATGACAATTGCATCACCTACCTCTCAGAGGTATTATCAAGATTAAATGAGTTAATTAATCCCAAGCACTTTGAACAGTACTTGGCACATAGTAAGTGCTATTTGGACACAGCCATTATTATAGAAGTGATAGAAGTGAATGAAGTTCATTCATTAATCGTTCATCCAACACATATTCATTCAACACTTTAAAGCAGAGAGGAAATCAGACAAGGACCCTACTCTCATGGGCTTTAAATTTTATAAGGAGAGACAGATAACACATAAGTAAATGGATAATGGAGTCATCGTGGGTAGTGGTAAGTGACAATAAAACAGGGTGATGGAGTGAAGTGCGAATGGGACAGGAGCATCTTAGAAAAGATGGCCAGGGATGGCCCGTCTACTAAACTGACATTAGAGTTGAGTCCTGAATGAAGGGGATAGGCCACCTGTGCCCAGTTCTCAGAGAAGAAAGTTTTGGACAGAGGGAACAGCAAGTGCAAAGGCCCTGAGGTAGGAGTGTTTGAGAATGAGCAAGGTAGCCAGTGTGGTTGGAGCAAGGTGAGTGGTGGGAAATGATGTTGGAGAGGTTGGCGGCGGTAGCCTCTGTGGTATACATCATGGATTTAAGGATGAATATGTCCTTGTAGGTGTCCTCAGTGAGTTCAAAGTCAGCTGTAGACTGTTCTAATGAGGTAGATGCTTAAGAGACATATAATCAAGGGATTGACAATAGCTTTCTAAGGAACTCATGAATTAAGACCAAACGATAAGCAGGAAATCACTGAAGAACAGAACAGGAAAGAATAGACTTGGGGACTTCCGGCCAAGTTGGAGGCGTAGGTAGATACACTTTGTCTCCTCACACAACCAAAAGGACAACAAATTTAAAAACAAAAAATAACTAGAACTGCCGTAAAATCAAACTGTATGGAAGTCCAACAACCAAGGAGTTGTAGAAGAAACATTCATCTAGACTGGTAGGAGGGGCAGAGACAGGCAGCTGGGCTGGAGAGGACACACAGCAAACCAGCAGCTGGTGGACCAGGCGGTCCCGCATTTGCGTGTGGATAAACCTGGAGGAACGACTGGGGAGTGAGAGAGACCATGCAACCCAGGGTTCCAAAGTGGGAAAAGAAAGCCTCGAAACTTCTACCGGTAAAAACCAGTGAGGATGGCAGCAGTGGGAGAGTTTGCCAATCTCACAGGAGTTTGTTGGAGAGACCCACAGGATCCTAGAACGCACACAAACCCGCTCACCTGGGAATCAGCACCAGAAGGTCTCAATTTGCTTGTGGGAAGCAGGGAAGTGACTGAAAACTGGCCGAAAACTAAGCAAGTGGCATTGTTCCCTCTCAGACCCCTTCCCCACATACAGTGCCACAAGGCAGTGAGTGGGTTGCCGTGCTCTGGCTAATACCTAAGGCTCTGTCCCTCACAACATTATAGGCGCATGGAGACAAAAAATATGGCCCAAATGAAAGAACAGATCAAAGCTCCAAAAACAGAACTAAGCGATGAAGAGCTAGCCAACCTAACAGGTGCAGAGTTCAAAACATGGTAATCAGGATGCTCACAGAAGTGGTTGACTGTGGTCGCAAAATGGAGGAAAAAGTGAAGGCTATGCAAAGTGAAACAAAGCAAAATACACAGGGAACCAACAGTGAAGGGAAGGAAGCTGGGACTCGAATCAACGATTTGGAGGAGAAGGAAGAAATAAACATTCAACCAGAACAGAATGGAGAAATAAGAATTGAGAAAAAATGAGGAGGAGCTGAGGAACCTCCAGGACAACTTTAAACGTTCCAACATCCGAATCACAGGGGTGCCAGAAGGAGAAGAGGAAGAGCAAGAGCAAGACACTGAAAACTTATTTGAAAAAATCATGAAGAAGAACTTCCCCAACGTGGCAAAGGAAATAGACTTCCTAGAAATCCAGGAAGCTCAGAGAGTCCCAAAGAAATTGGACCCAAGGAAGCACACACCAAGGCACATCATAATGACACTACCCAAGATAAAAGATAAGGAGAGAATCTTAAAAGCAACAAGAGGAAAGGAGGCAGTTACCTACAAAGGAGTTCCCGTAAGGCTATCAGCTGACTTCTCCAAAGAAATGTTACAGAAAAGAAGGGGCTGGAAAGAAGTGATCAAAGTCATGAAAGGCAAGGGCCTACATGCAAGATGACTCTATCCGCAAAGCTATCATTTAGATCGGAAGGGCAGATGAAGCGCTTCGCAGATAAAGTTAAAGGAGTTCATCATCACCAAGCCCTTATTAAATGAAGTGTCAAAGGGACTAATCTAAGAAAAGGAAGATGATAAAAACTATGAACAGTAAAATGACAACAGACTCACAACTATCAACAACTGAACCCCAAAACAAAAACAAACTAAGCAAACAACTAGAACAGGAACAGAATCACAGACATGGAGATCACGTGGAGGGTTATCGGCGGGGAGGAGTCATGGGGAGAATGGGGGAAAAGGTACAGGGAATAAGAAGCCTAACTGGTAGGTACAAAACAGACAGGGGGAGGTTAAGAATAGTATAGGAAAGGGAAACCAAAGAACTTCCATGTACGGCCCATGGACATGAACTAAGTGGGGGAAATGCTGGTGGGAGAGGGGGTACAGGGTGGGGGTAAAAAAGGGGAGAAAAAATGGGAAAGCTGTAATAGCATAATTAATAAAATATATTAAAAAAAAAAAAAGAATGGACATGATCCTTGGACCTAGCTAGAGGAACTAGCTACGGAGATTATGATCAGGTCAGGCAAAGGGACAGATAGAAGGGGACCGGAAAGAAATCAGGCATTGACCGAGTGGGGCTAGCAAGGGCTCAGAGTCAGGTGACTGTGTCATGTGGAGCGAGGGGGCGATGAGCGAGCAGCCTCCGAGTCGCCAAGTGTCAGGATATGAGAGTCATGCTTTGACTCATCTCTTTCTTCCACTACTAGGAACTGGTGTGTCACTGAGCACTTTCTGTTCCTGCTTTGGAATGCCTTGCTCACCCACCCCTGGTGGGCATCTAAGACCCTGGCTTCTGATGCAGAGCTCCAGTCTTCCTCAGCCTGTGTGCCGATGACTGCACCGACCTCTTCGCTTTTTTCTCACTTGGTTGCCTCGTTCTTCCCCTTATCAATCCCCACTCTTCAACGTGCTGCCAGCCCTTCTCATTTGAGTTTTCATCAGGCATTTACTCTGCTCCTGTGTCATTCTTGGCATCGGGCTAGGGGTTGGACAGTAATTGTTCCCACTTATCAAACAATTACTGTGCCAAGTCAACTTGGACAAGGTTCTTATCCTCGAGGAGTTGACAGTCTAAAGGAAGAGCAAATTAGGCAGGCAACAATTAAGAGAGTCACTGGGGATCTTCAGCACCGGGAATATTTCTGGCTCTCTCCCCCCTCCACCTGGAGCACAGGTGTGGGCATACAAATTGCTTTCAACGAAAATGAGTGGAAGTGACTTGAGTCATTTCTAGGTGGGAGTTTAAAAAGCAAATGTGTGACATGACACATTTCCTTCCTGCAGTAACAAGATGGACTTCCGTCATCCTGAGTCCAGGTCAGAGCCTCCTGTTGCCCGTGTTGGACATATAGCAGGAGCAAGAAATAAATATTTGTCTTGTTAGGCTATTGAGATTTGGGAGGTTTGTTACAGCAGCAAAACCGAGCCATCCTGACTGTGGCGAGAGTATCTGTGACTTCCTGAGACACTGCCTGCTAGTTCTTTTACTGCGTATGATCATGTTCCTTTTTTGCTTCCAATTCCTTTCCAAATCCTATTGATTCTTTAAAAATACTAAAGCCTTCTTTAAACTTGCATAACATTTAGAGTCCCTGTATCACAATTTAACACCCAGTCATTGACTGTGGCGGATACCTTGCTGTGGTTTCATAGGCTAGTCTTCTTTGACTGTTACGGGCTGGATTGTGTCCCCCTCCCACCCAATTCATACATTGAAGTCCTAACCCCCCAGGACCTCAGAATGTGATGTGTTTGAAGATAAGGCCATTAAAACAGCAAGTAAGGTACAATGAGGTCATATGAGTGGGCCCTAATCCAGTATAGCTTGTGTCCTTATAAGAAGAAGAGATTAGGACCCACACAGTGGGACGACCATGTGAGGACACAGGGAGAAGGTGGCCATCTACACACCAAGGATAGAGGCCTCAGACACCTGGCCTCAGACCACTGGCCTCTAGAATTGTGAGGAAATGGATTTCTGTGGCTGAAGCCCTCTAGTCTGTGATACTCTGTTGCGGCGGCTCTAGCAAACTAAGACGTTCGCTATGCAGACTACGAACTCGAATGCTGAGCCTTTGCCCTTTCTGTTCCCTCTTCCTGAAATGCTCTTCTCTCACAGACCCAGAGAGCTTCTCCTTCACCTTCTTCAGGGCTTTACTCAGACGTCACCTTCTTAGCGAGGCCTTTCTGACTATCCTGTGTGTAATTAGAGCCCACACACATTTCCGATTCCCCATTCCTTGAAAAAGAAATATTTTCCTTAGCGCTCAGACCAATCTAATACAGTATGCCTTTTATTTATTTATCCTGCTACTGTTCATTGCTCTCCACCCACATTTTAGAACATCAGCCCTCCGTGGGAAGGACTTTGTCTGTTGTATCCTGACATCTAGAACAATGCCAGGAGTCAGCAAGTATTCCGCCGATAGCTTTGGATGAATGAACAAATAGATAAATAATGAATGGGAACTTTTATGGAACTTCTTTTGAAGCCCTCACATTGCCTTGTGTGGTGCAAAGTATATAGTAGTTACTGAATAAATATAGGCTGATTACATCAATGGCACCACAACTTCTTCCTGGAAATGTAGATTTTTTTGAACCAAGACTTCTATTTGGAATTTTTGGCATAGACTTGCTAATATAAGTTGAGACGAGAGAAGTGTCATATGTAAATTGGTAATGTGCGTGAGTCTTAGAAATCTGGACACAGAAAATAGTGTTCAACATTGTGGGGAGTGGAACACCTAGATTTTGGAATTAGAGGTATTGGTTATGAAGCTCTTGGCTACAAGAAACAGAAAACCCAACTCACACCAGTGTTTTTAAAATTGAGGTTTAGTTCATATAGCATAAGCTTAACCATTAACCATTTAAAAGTGTACAATTCAGTGGCATTTAGTACATTCACAATGTTGTCTAGTTTCAAGACATTTTTATCACCCCAGAAGGAAACCCCATGCTCATTATTTATTGTTGGTTCCCATAAGCGTAGTGGGATGTGGGCTTCAGGCACAGTTTGATCAAAGACACAGCTTTATTTATCTGCCGTTCTCTCAGTATTTGCCTCCTCTGGGGGTTGGTTTCATTTCCAGGCTGGCTTCTGGTTTGCAAGATGGCTGTTACTCCAGTTAACAAATGTTCCCATTCGCATCTAGGAAGAGGGAAGGACTGGCTTCCTGGGGTGTTCTCTGTGGAGCTAGAAGCTTCCTTTCCAGAAGCCTCCAAAACCATGCTGGCCCATGCTGCCCATCCATAAACCAAATGCTAACATCGAGGTTAGGATTGACCATAATCCACCTAGATGAACCAGTTGGATGGCTTGGCTCCGGTCCACTGTCTGAGGTGAACCTGAGTTTGCATCCCCGCTCCGTCGCCTCCCGACTGTGTGGTTATGCACCCATGACTCAATCTCCGTGAGCCTGTTTCCTCGTCTGTGAAATGGGCATCAAATGATACCTATTCATCGAGTTCTCAGGAGGATAAATTGGATGATGGATGTAAAGTACCCAGCACAGTCCCAGACAATCCTTCCACAACCAGCAGCTGGCAGATAAATGCCTTAATAAAAGCAGCTGTTGGCTCCTACTTGCACGACTCCGGGGCACCGTTTACGTGAACTGTACTTGTGACGATACTCCCTGGAATTGCACAGCTTGGCAGATTTGTGAAATGCTTTCCAAGGATGACGCTAAGTAACCTTACAGTAACCCCATGCCTTAGGCATCACCATCGTCCCTGTTTTCCACACAAGGAAACTGAGGCACGGAGAGGTTAGGTCATGAGCCCTGGATCACACAAGGCACAAGTGGCATTTGAACCCAAGCAGCCCCGCTCCAGATCTTGTTCCTTTGTAACTACTGAGCTATTGGTCTCTGGTATTGCCAGCCATCATACTCAGTCCCCAGCATTTCGTCTTTTACAGAAATCCAGAGAGGCAGAAATCACTGTGCCCAAGTTACTCGGCAGGTCAGTTGAAGGAGCTGGGATCGAACCCCCACCACTTGACCTCAGCGCACAGCCTCTTGGCCCCGTGCCAGCTGGCCCCAAAGGTCCCTGCACCAACCTGAGCTCCTGGGAGGTGACTAAGATGGAAATCTGAGTCATTTTGGTGATGGTTGCAAAATATTTTAGTGAGTGGGTTTCCAGCACTATAAACAGGGCTAGTCTCCTTCCGTTCCCTTGTGAAGAGGCAGTTTACTCAGAGCAGAGGAACCCAAGCTAAATTTAACAAACCACGCTGGTGAGTGACCACGGGAGCCCTGAGGAGGAGCCGCTTGGCGGCACGGATGCGATGGCCGGGGGCTCTGGGGGACACCTGGGGGCGCCTCTCTCTCGCCCGCTGGTGGGTGTCCCAAGTGAGGTCCCGGTCAGAGACACTCTGGTTGTTGCCTATTGCTGGCAGAGGGGACAGTACGAAATCATATAAAACGGGCTTTCTATTGCTTTCTTTCTCTCCTCTCTCTTTTTCTGTTTCTTTCTCTCTCTGGTTTGACTCTCTGGTCTCTCTCTCTCTCGCCATTCCTCTTTTTTTTTCCTCCCTTGGTCTTTCTCTTACCCTCAGGGTATCTCTATTGCTGTCTCTTTTTCTGTTTTTCTCTGGTCTCTGTCTCTCTTTTTGAGGTCCCTTTGTCTCTCTTCCTCTTTTTCTCCCTGCATGTCTGTCTGTCTCTGTGTCTGTCTCCCTCCCTCCCTCTCTCACACATGCGCCACTTCCTCTCATGCCCTCGTCACCCCTATTTTTGTTTCTCCATCTGCGTGGCCATCTTCTGGCTGTGGGTTGGGCACCGGGCACAGAAGAGGAATTTTCTGAGTCCCCAGTGCAGGGTCTTAGCTCCTGGAAGGGCACATGACACGGAAAGCATGTGTCTTGGGTCCAGTTCCTTGAAAGCTGAGCCTGAGATGGGGTTTTTGGTCAGGGAATCGATTGGGGGCCGTTCTAGGGAGAGACCTTGAAGGCATTGCTTCTCAGATTTGGCCACACATTATAACTACCTGGGGAAGGTTTATATGATCCTGGTGTCCAGCCTCACTCAATACCAACCAAGTCAGAACCTCTGGGGGGCTGTCTGCAGTTTGAGAACCAGTGGTCTGAGGAAAATGAGGGTAGCAAGACAGAGCAAGGGAAGAATCAGATAGAGGATGAGGGTTCTGTTCAAGTTCAGCCTCTGCCCGATCTCAGGTTCAGCCTCTGGAGCATGAAGACCACAGGCCTGACTCCAGCCAGGGGTTAGGG
This sequence comes from Mormoops blainvillei, assembly GCA_004026545.1. Lineage (NCBI taxonomy): Eukaryota > Metazoa > Chordata > Mammalia > Chiroptera > Mormoopidae > Mormoops > Mormoops blainvillei. The sequence continues at coordinate 5,024 of PVJD01018522.1, read as the reverse complement.
GCCTGGGCTGGGGACCACTAGCAGCCCAACTCACAGCAGCTTGGGCACGGGTGCCCCAGCCCGACGCACAGGCTGACACGCTCCTTTCAGGACATATAATAAATAGGTTCGATCATAGAGGGCCAATGATAATCCAGGGTTTACATTTTTGTTTTGGAACCCTGTACCTTTTGTCCCAGGAGACATAATGCTCCGGAGCAAAGAGAGAGCTGAAGGCGCTGGCGGAGTGAAGTCGATTCATTGATCGAGTTCCCACGACGTGCCTGACCCTTTACGGAACTGACGTTCTCATAGGAAAGGCAGGTAGTGAGCAGTTGATCCCAAGCATAAGCAACTCATTTCAGATAGGCGCTACGAAGAGAGATGCTGCCGGGGGTGATCATGGACCGGACTGGGGAGGGGCGGGACCATGCTCAACAGCAGGTGAAGGCCTCCAGAGGAGGTGAGACCTGAACGGGGGCGGGGCTGGGTCGGGGAGGATGCAGCCACTGAAGGTCAGGACAAGCGTGCCGGCCGTGAGAACAGCAAACGCAAAGGCAGCGATGAGCTTGCCGCATCTCAGGAGTAGTAAGGAGGCCGAGGATGCAGCAGGGCAAGCCGGGGCGGGGGGAAGCCTCGCGAGGCGAGGTCGGCCAGGCTCAGATCATGCCGAGAGGCTGGGCTCGTTTTCTAAGCGTAACAGGGAGCCATTGAAGGTTTGAAGTAGGAGAGGACCGTGATTTAATTTAGATTTTCCTTTTAAAGACGTAAAGTTCAAATAACATAAAACCAACCGTTGAAAAGCAAACATTTAGTACATTTATGATGTCGTGCAAACTCCACATTTATCTCATTCCAAAACATTTCTGTTGCTCCTGAAATTAATTCTGTACCCATCAAACAGTCAGTCCCCATTGTTCCAACCCCCTAGCCCCTGGCAACTGCCGACCTGCTTCCTGTCTGCATGGATTTACCTGTTCTGGACATTGAGTACAAATGGGATCATATAATGTGTGCCCTTTTCTGTCTGGCTTATTTCACTTGGCAAAATGTTTTCAAGGTCTATTCATGTTGTAGTGGGTATCAGAGCTTCCTTCCTTTTTCCAGCTGCATAGTATTCCATCATCTGGCTAGACCACATTTTCTTTGTCCATTCATCCATTAAGGAACATCCGGGCTGTTTCCACTGTTGGCTATCGTGACTAGTGCTACTATGAACGTTCATGTACATGGAGTTGTTGAATACTTGTTTTCAATTCTTTGGGTATTTCCCTAGGAGTGGATTTACAATTTTTTAAAGGTACCACTGGCCTCTGCATGAAAAAAAGATTGTTGGGGAGCAAAGGCAGAGTGGGAGGCCTGGGAGGAGGTTATTGCAATGGTCTGGGTGAGTACTCAGGGTGGCCTGGCCTTGGAGCGTGACAGTGGAGATGGAAAGATGTCATCGGATTGTACTGGATGGGGTGCTGGAGCTGCCAGGACTTACTGAAGGAGAAGATGTGGGAGGGGGAGCTTCTGCTTCAGTGAAATTCTCTCCAAAGGTTTCCTAAGATTTTGAGGTAGAAAAGATCTGGATGTAATGGGGGCTACTCTTTACTGAACTCTTTAGAACCCTCACCACTCAGCTCTTCTGTCCATGAGCAAAATTCTCTAAGGATTCCAGCCCTTTCCTGCTTCTCTGATCCTGTCTTTCCTACAACCCTCCTTGTTTCCCAGCCTCCAGCCCCAGCAGCCTTCCGCTTGCCCCTAAAATCTATAGGCTTATTCTGCCCCGGGGCCTTTGCACCTGCCATTCATGCTGCCCTGAGCCCCTATCCTCTGATATCCAAATGGCAGCCCCTTTTCAATGTCAACTCTGAAATCCCCTGCTCAAGAGACACTCCCTGGTCCTTATCATTCTCTGTCTATATGTTCCCATTTTTATCTTAAAGACTGTTTTGTGGTATCCGAAATTATCTTTATAAATTCGTGGCTTGAGTGATTTTCTTCTCACCCCATTGGAACATCAGCTCCTTCAGGGCAGGGAGCTTTGTCTTGTTCACAACTGTGTCCTCAGGCCTCGAACAGCATCTTCCATGCAGTAGGCGCTCATTGGTTGTCTCCCCAGCTGATGTTTTGATTGAGTGCTCCAAACAGCTCATTAATGTGCATTGGATTGTACCCTACCTCAAGAGATCCAGAAGAGTCTGAGTTCCTGAGTGGAAAGAGACCTGAAAACACAGCTGAAGGAGCCGGCACGGCCCACACTGTCATACGGTGGCTACGAGTCTGATGAGAGATGCTGCATCAGAGGAGAAAGTCTGCCGTCCTGCGGGGGGCAGGGGTGCTGCTGTGCGCGTTGGAGAAGCTGCTGTGTGCACTGGAGAAGCAGGGAACTGAAAACAATGCACAGGCTTTCTTGTTTCACAGGCAAGTGCGGTGGACCAAGGCCGCCCAAGGGCTTTGTGGCTCCAAGCCCAGCTGCAGGATTGTTAATTGGCTGTGCGTCTTGGGCAAGGTCCCTGGCCTCAGTCTCCCCCTCAGGCTTGTTAGGAGAGCCCTAGGAAAGACTCTTGCAAGAGTGTTTGGTGCGTAGGAAATGAACTCTCTCCAAATGATGCAGTGCTGAATTGCTCTTACATCCAAATTAATAATGGTTAGTAATGAATGTCCATGACAATTAATATTATTATCATTATTAGACTAATCAATAATATTATCATACCCAACCCCGGCTGGTATAGCTCAGTGGTTTGAGTGTCGGCCTGTGAACCAAAGGGTCTCTGGTTTGATTCCCCAGTCAGGGCACATGCCTGGGTTGCAGGCCAGGTCCCCAGTAGGGGGTGCGCGAGAGGCAACCACACATTGATGTTTCTCTCCCTCTCTTTCTCCCTTCCTTCCCCTCTGTCTAAAATAAAATAAATAAAATCTTTCAAAAATATATATTATCGTACCCATAAAAGTACTAGGGGTAGCTCTACTATAGCAGTTCAGGGAATGGTCTAGGTATGTATCCTAACTCTACCACTTACTAGCTGTGTGACCTTGGGCAAGTCACTCCACTTCTCTGGACCTTGGTTTTCTCATCTGTAAAATGGGGTCATGATCTTAGCTATTTCAAAAGGGGGGTTAATACATGTGAAGCCCCTGGCATGCAGAGGGTGCTATTTCCTATTTATTCTTATTCCTATTTTTGTCACTACTATGAGATCTGTCAAGTTTGAACCTGCCGCATAATTTGAGATATTTTCTCTGTGCATAAAAGTGGGTAGATAATGTGTTAAAATAACTCTTTCCAAAATAACCTCGTTGGATTGCGCCTACAGCCCTGAATGGTTTCCCTCCCGTCTCCTCCTCTCCAGGGCTCTTTTCCTCTCCCCCAGTTCTTGGGAAGGTGGTGGAGGTCTAAATGGGATAAGAGGGCCCGTGGAAGGTGAGAGAGCCAGACAGATCCAGCTGGGGTTGAATCAGTCAAACAAGATCTTGGAACAATTAATGCCTTTGGTAGGTTTGTTTTCACGCAAGGCGGTGTGGCAGCAGGCTTTTGTGTGTTTGGAAACTCACAGTAATGGTGACCAAAGCATTGCATCCCAAGACCCCTAGTGCCATGGTTCCTGAATGTTATTGGTCGAAAGACTTCCTTCAGATTGGCTATTTCACAAACCAGAAGGACACCGAAGTAAAATGAACAAGACCGAGCTGGATTCGCTGAACAGGTCAGCTTAAGAGATGACAAAGTGACAAGCTTGCCACCCACCTGTACTTTGCTTCCATCTTGTCTCTTGATGAGAAACAAGAAATGTCTTCAAGGGGGCGAGAGGGGCAGAAAGAACAGCCTGGAGGGAGGAAGAAGTGGAGCCCAGGATGGCAGTGGTGCAGGCGGGAAAGAGCCCAGCGCCTTTCAGCTCCCTCGGCCCGAACCAGTCCCATCCGGCAGCAGAGAGAGAATCTGCGCTTATAGTTGGGGAACCACTGGCCAGAAATTATTTTTCCTTTTTTTGAATATTTATTTTTAATCATATGCTATAATATTAGTTTCAGGTGTACAATACAGCGATTCAACATTTATATATCTTACAAAGTGAGCACAACAACGTCTATAACCATCTGTCACCGCCCGCAGTTACCGCAATATTATTGACTCTGTTCCCTGTGCTGCACATTATATCCCGGTGGCTTTATGGGATCACCGCGCGCTTGTGTTTCTCGATCCCCCTCTCCTCTCCCACCCGTCTCTCCCCACCTTCCCCCTTCAGCGACCATTGGTCTGTTTTCTGTATCTGTGAGTTTGTGTCTGTTTTGTTTGTTTATTTGTTTTCTCTTTTCAATTCCACATATTAGTGAAATTGTATGGTATTTGTTTTTCTCTGTCCAACTTATTTCACTTAACATAGTATGCAAGACTTAAGTCATGGAGAACACCAGGCAAGGCCTGGATTAGGGTGAGGTGTATGAGGCATTCGTTTCGGGTGCAAACTTGAAGGAGCGCCAAAAAACCCAGTTACCAAGGTGAATATTTTAATGCACTATTTAAAGAAATAAAAATCAGTGCAAAAATCTCTGATGAGCAAAATATCACAATTTTATATATAGGCAAGATCGGTATTTCTGATTTTTCCTTTGGCTGCAGGCTCCAATGTGACTCGGCATGTATCTTGGGTTGAAGAATGCCCACCCCCAATCCCTATGTTGAAGTCTTAACTCCCAGGACCTGAGAGTGTGGCCTTACTGGAAGCAGGGTCGTTGCAGATGTAATTAGTTACGTTAAGGTGAGGCCCACTGGAGCAGGGCGGGCCCTAAGCCAATATGACTGGTGTCTGTGGGAATGGGGGCACTTGGACACAGAGACATGAGCCTGAGGGAGAATGCTGTGTACAGACAGGGCCAAGCTCTCACAGGCGAAAGGACTTTCGGGAGCCAGGGGAGAGATGGGAGCAGATCCTTCCTGAGCGCCTTCAGAGGACGGGGTGGGGTGGGGGGTGAGGTGGAAGAGGGTGTCGATCTTGGACTTCCAGCCTCCGCAACTGGGGGACAGTGAATTTCTGTCGTTTAGGCCACTTAGCTTG